>CM019063.1:353478928-353638243 GCA_009667805.1 Leptobrachium leishanense | reverse complement strand
CACCATACACAAAATGGCTTTTTATACCCCTTCCCCTTATTTTTTCATTCAGGAATTGATTTGATTAATCTGATTTCTGTCTTTTTTCACAGCTCCGTCAAAAAATACGTCCAGAATTACGCATCGTCTGACCGCTTTCGTGTATTCCGTAAAAAAATGTATTCGGACGCATCAACGCACTTTTTGGCGGTAGACGTCAAAAATGCGTTAGTCTGACCCTAGCCTTAGACCTCAGCGTCGAAACGTCACTGATTTTCCTTGGGTGTGCTGTACCCTAATAAACCGATTGGCACTTCTTATCTACTGGAGATCTATCCCCTTCTTCTGTCCAGCTGATCCAGGGGGCTAGCGGCGTCCCCATTTGATAGAAACCTCGTGGAGACGGTTGGTGAATTGGGTCTCCCACCGAGCTGTGTTCGTGGCGCTTTGATACTGCAATATAGTGGGGGGTAGAGACAGATGAGAATGAGGAGGAGTACCTATGCAAAGTGTTGCGCCAATGGTGTGCGTGGCAGGTGGTCATATGTCTTGTCAAGCACGTGGTACCCAAGTGTGTGATGTTTTTCCCACGCTTCATCCTCTTCAGACATAGCTTACAAATAGCAACGCTGCGGTCTGCTGCACATTTTGTGAAGAACTCCCAGACAGCAGAGTTCCTGCACGTGTGCTTTGAGACAACAGTGCTCTGCACATGAGCAGCTCTGACTTCTGATGCCTTGCACTGGCTATGGTTGCTCATAGAGGACGTTGTGCCTCGTTTTTGTTGGGCCTCTTCCTCATTGTGATTAGGGATGAGCTGTTCAGTTCGATCGGTTCAGAGTTCGCATCGAACATAGCCTGTTCGTTTGTTCGCGAACTACGAACATTTCCGGGTGTTCGCCGCATGTTCGTCCACAATGCACCACAATGGACCACAATGCACTTTTCCAGTGGCCTGAAGCTTGTAATTGGCTACACCCTTGCATCTGACCACAGGTCAGGTGCAAGACAGGTTCAACACTATGCCAATCACGGCTCAGAGTCCTGATTGGGCAAATTCTGCCCAATCATGGGCTCACAAAGCTAAATCCCGCAGCACACTATATAAGATTTCCAAACAGCACTTCTGCATGTATTTGAGAGGAGATTACATAGGAGATTGTTGTTGTGTTAGTGTGTTCTTACTGCCAGTCTGCCACCAGCTACTGGGGGGGTCTCATGTCTACCAAATATCTGGGAATTGTTGTAATCTTTGCTCAGTCCCAGCAACTATTTTGGGTGCTCAGTGATTTCAGAAAAATATTTTGGAATTGAGGTAATCTGAGGTAATCTTTGTGCTCACTCCCAGCAACTATTTTGGGGGCTCAGTAATTTCTGCAAAATATTTGGGAATTGAGGTGATCTGTGTCTTGTGATTTACTGCCAGTGCCACGCAGTATTTTGGGGGTCACTAATTTCTACAAAATAACTGGGAATTGTTATAATCCGTGTGTTCTCATTGGCTGCCACCCATCAGGGGGTCTCACTGATTTATAGGAGGTTTCTGAGACTTGTAATCTGTGTCTTGTCACTGCCACTCATCAGGGGGTCTCACTGATTTATAGGAGGTTTCTGAGACTTGTAATCTGTGTCTTGTCACTGTCAGCTATCGGGGGTCCCACATACTTCTAGCAGATTTATGTGAATTGTAATCTGAGTCTTGTCACTGTTGCCACCCATCAGTGGGTCTCACTGACTTGTAGCAGATTTCTGCGAATTGTAATTTGTGTCTTGTCACTGCCACCCATCAAGGGATCTCACTGATTTATAGGAGGTTTCTGAGACTTGTAATCTGTGTCTTGTCACTGGCTGCCAGCTATCAGGGTGTCTCACTGAGTTATACCAGAGTTCTGTAAATCTGTAATCTTTATACCAGAGTTGAATCAGAGTTCTGTATATATTTAATCTATAGATCACTCACCATGTCTGAAAGAACAAAAAGGACAGGCGACGCTCGAAGACACAGATAAGAGGGCAAGCAGCCCCGGTGTCGGGAGGTGCCTCTGGTCGTGGTGGACGTGGTGCATCCTCTGCAGGGGCACGCTTGTCCTTTTTTTTTTTTGTATTTAAAATTTTTATTTTATAAGCATAACAGCTACACAAAAACATAACAAACGGCCACGCAGGGCCGTGCAAAGTCAGGAACCAAAAAACGCATCAGAATGAAAGGGGGAGTAATAAGTGGTGGTGAGTGAAACAAGACAAATCAGGGGGGGTATAGTCAGAAAAACTAAGAGGCAACACAGTCCGACGTTAAGGCATCAGGAAAGCCAAATAAGGAGAGGGAGGGGAAAAAAAAATCGTAAAGGACTGCCCAAGAAATTGTGGCATTCCTGGCACACCCTAACACCCCTGAGGGGGCCAAGGGCCATGAAAGAGGCCACAGGGCCGGGAGACCTGGGGCCAAGAGGACGGCAAGAGCCTAGGTTGCTGCCCTAGCGGCTCACCCAGTGTACCACCCAATGTCCCATACATATAAAAAATAGAAAAAAAAAAAGGGGGGGAAGGGGGGAGTCCCGATGCACCAGCGGACGAACATCAAGCCCCAGATGTCAACAGGTAGGTTAGCGTGTCCACTTGAAGGAATACCATCAGTTAAGGGAGGGGTGAAGAGGGGAGTCGAAGGCCTCAGCGAAAAATCGTAAAGCAGAAACGTCCTCCTAAGAGTCTAAAGTGCGCAGAAACAAATAACGGGGAGTATCAAAAACCGCACAAAAGACAAAGATGGAGGGGTAGTCAGATCATCCAGGGTCTGACAGCAGTGGTGCGGGGTTTCGCGGCAATGTCTCAAGTCCCAGTTTAGAGAGCACCGCCTGTGCCTCCTCTAAAGTTGCCACTGAGTAGGACTTGCCTAAGTGGGACACGTTGAGAGATCCCGAGACGCCCCAGCGGTATCGCATACCGTGTCCACGAAGCCGAGCGGTAATATCTCAAACTCCGTCTGGCCGCCAGTGCCAGGAGTGACAAGTCCCGGTAAACAGTAATGCAGGCAGAGGCATACGTGACTTTAAACTCAGGGCTGACAGCTGCAAGGATCTGGGAGTGTATATGCACATCCCTCATAACCAGAATCACGTCGTGTGGAGCCTTCACCGGTGCAGTGGCTGCCTTCTTGACACACATGGCTGAGGACATGGCTGGTTCCAAGGAATTCCCAGTTGCAGGTAGGAGGTGAGCCACAACACCTCGGAGATAGAGCAGGAGCTCTCCGGAGCAGACATCTTCCGGGATCCCCCGCAGACGAAGATTCCGTCGCCTATGTCGGTTCTCCATAGCAAGCACTGCGGAGCTGAGGAGTGAAACTTGCGTCCGAAGGTTAGTAACCTTGGCATCGGATAAAACTTGCACCGCCGCCGTTTCCAGTGATTTATTATGTACATCAGCGATCCTGGATTGTAAGGCTTCTACTGCCGAACGTACCTCTTGCAGGTCGCTCCTCCAGAGGCCCCGGAAATCCTCCATGACCCTATGCAGGTCAGCAGCAGTGAGCGGCGGTACGCAGGGTTGCCCCCCAGCCATACCAATAGGCACATCGGGAGCAGGGTTCCCACAGGCCTCCTCCGAGGCCGTCGGTGCTCCACTGCAATGGTCACGGGCATTCCCCGCACCACGCTTGTCCTTTCTAAATGGTGCTGGCCGTCTTAAGCAGCAGCAACATACAGAGGATTTGGTGGATTGGCTAACCAGGCCATCCTCATCCTCCGAGTCCTCTGCCAGCCAGACTTGTAGTGCTTTACAGTCCACCTCAGCTGCCAAAGCATCTAATGTAGCCTCCATGTCCACAGCTACTCCTGCCATAGCCTCGCTATCACACACGGAGTCAGCTGAATTGTTTGACTACTATTACAGTGACATGGTGCTTCAGGACGTGCAGCAGGTACAATGCTCTGATTCAGTCTCTGAGGTTGAGGAAGGGAGTATAATCAACCTAGAGGAAGGGGGTGCCAGTGATGACACACAAATAACTGGCACTCATGTTTCCCCAGCAGCTGCAGCATACTGCCAAATTGACTCCAGTGACAGAGATAGGGGGTGATGATGACAATGATGATGAGGTCACTGACTCCACTTGGGTGCCTGAACGAACAGAGGAGTCAAGTGAGGAGGAAGAGGAGGAGGCACAACAAACACGAGGCACAACATCCTCTATGACCAACCGTAGCACTAGCCAATCCAATGCTTCAGATGTCAGAGCTGCTCAGGTGCAGAGCGCTGTTGTCTCAGACCCCATCATTGCTATTTGTAATCTATGTCAGTTGAGGCTCAAGCGTGGGAAAGACACCGGACGCTTGGGTACCACGTGCTTGAGGCGACATATGACCTCCTGCCACACATCCCGTTGGCGCAAAACTTTGTGTAGGTCCTCCTCATCTGTCTCTACCCCCCCACTGTATGTCCTGCCATGTCATTGCCTACAACCTCCACTGACAGGGATGATGCTACAGTAATGGATGTACCAGCTCCTTCCTCACAATGTGACAGCATCCCATTTCGAAGATTTACGCAGTCAGATTATGTTGCCCCAGCTGCTGCAGTGTAAGAAAAAATATAGTCCCAACCATCCGCAACCACATCGTCTAAATGCCAGTTTAGCAAAATTACTCTCATTGCAGCTGCTGCCTTTCCAGCTGGTGGACTCTGCACCCTTCCGTGAATTTGCTGAATGTGCTGTACCACAGTGGCAGGTTCCAAAAAGCCATTACTTTTCACGGAAGGCCATTCCAGCACTATACCAGCACGTGGAAGACAATGTTATCCAGTCATTGGGAAAGGCAGTCAGCAGCAAGGTGTATCTGACTTTAGGCACGTCATGGACAGGGTCGTTACATTTCCTTCACGGCACACTGGGTAACTGATTGCAGCTGGGAGGGATCCAAGACGGGGCTCTGTGCTGGAGCTTGTTCATCCACCACGCCTCCAGAAAGCTGCTTGTATGAGGTCTGTCTGTTCCACCACCACCTCTCCCTCTTCTCCTCCTCCTCCTCCTCCTCCTCCGTCTCTGGCGAAGTAGCAGTTAAACCGACGCCTGACAGGGTCTACAAAATGGCTCAAGCAAATAGATGCCATACTGTGCTTGAGCTGGTTTGTTTAGGGGACAGGAGCCACACCGGGCCAGAAATTCTGTCAGCTCTGCAGGGGCAGGTGCAGAGATGGTTAACACCACGCCAGCTTCAGCTGGAAATGATCGTCTGTGATAATAGCAGCAACCTTCTCTCCACCCTACGCAAGGGTAAATTGACGCATGTCCTAAATCTAGTGGTACAGGGTTTCCTAACCAAGTACCCAGGGCTGGAAGAGCTTCTCAGCCAGACCAGAAAAGTCTGCAGCCACTTCAGATGGTCATTCCCAGCAAGTGTTTATCTGGCAGAAATTCAAAGAGAATTCCACCTTCCCACAAACCGTCTGATCTGTGACATGCCCACCAGGTGGAACTCGACATTAGCAATGCTGCAGCGTCTGCACAAGCAGCAGAGGGCCATCAACGAGTACCTGTGTGAGTATGGCACAAGGACAGGTTCAGGTCAACTTGGTTTCCCCCCCCGCAGTGGCTGATGATCAAGGAAATGTCATGTCCTGGGTCTCTGGCGCCCCCTCTGGCTTCTATGGATATTGCATCCTAGTTCTGGACCTTTTGGTTCATGTTCAAGCCTGGACCTCACCTGGACTCAATTGTTTAAGTGGACTCTGTATATAAGCAGGCATCGCCCTAAGAAGGGCGCTGCCTCATTTTGGTATTCACTCTGATCCTAGCCTCCAGTTTATCCTTGTTCTCAGTCTGATCCATGTTCTCAGTTTGTTCTGTATTCCTAGTCTTGATTCAAGCCTCACTGTGATTCTAGCTTCATTCTGATCCTGATCCTGCTTCAGTGTACTCAGCTCATGCATTCATCTTCAGGTCTGTCTTGCTTAGGTGATGTTTGCATTTAATATATCCTTTCTTAGTTCTTCTGTCTATATTCAGGTCTATGTTCTTGGTTCAAGTTCATGTCTGATATTCATGTTTTCTCTAGTTTAAATCCGGTTTATGTTCTTGCTTATGTTGCTCTAGTATTTAGCCCTCTCATGTTGTTGCTTTTTGATTAGCTATCTGTTTCTTGCATTTCGTTCTGATCTGGTTCTATGTTTTGGTATTTGTATCTCAGTATTTTAGTTTATTTCTAGTGCTCAGGTCTTTAGTTTCATGTGTGTTTTTCTTGATCCTTGCTGTTTATATACTTTGCTGTTGTAAATAAATCCCTTGTTTTTGTTTATACATTCATGGGTCATGTCTGACTGCTCAAGAAGCTCACACCCCTTCTGTGCCATGTCAGGTCAGGCCCACCGTCACATAATGAGGCAGCCAGTACATAGTGAGCGAGCAGTAATTCTAGAGGTGCTGGAGATCCTGAGAGGGGCTAACAAACTCATTACTCAGCACCTGGATATCCTGTATGCAAGTTTGCTGCAACCTCCTAGGGACATCTTCCCAAAGGAGCCTGTTCCAGTTAAAGGTTCCAGAGGACCCCTGACCCTGGAGGAAAGGGTATGGAGGAAGACTCAGGGCTTATGCTTTTATTGCGGTTCTTTCCTGCATAAAAGAATGGCCTGTCAATTGCGCCCCCAGAAGTTACCCTCCATGTTCCAGCCTTACCAGGCCCCAGAGTCCACTGCCCTGCACGTCGCAGGATGTCCAAAATCCACTGCCCAACAGGGAGAGACCAGGTGTAATGCCCAGCAGTGGGAAGTCAAGAGTGCTGCCCTGCAGCATGAACAATCTAAGGTGGCTGCTCAGCAGCACAAAGAATCTGAGTCTGCTGTTTGTCAGCTTCAAGTCCTGTCCATGTCTACTGTGCCTAAGCTAGCAGTTCCAGTCAAGAGTGCTGCCCTGCAGCACGAACAAATCAAGTCCACTGCCTCGCAGTGCGAGATCTGGTCCACCGCTAACCAGTTTGAGAGCCAGTCCACTGCACAGCAGTTCAAGAGACAGTGCCAAGCCGGGGTCACCGCTCCACAGTGCCAAGCCAAGGTGGTTGCAAAGCACTGTGAGATCAAGATTGTTGCCGAGCCGGTAGCTGCCCAGCCACGCTCACCCGAGCCGGTAGCTGCCCAGCCACGCTCACCCGAGCCGGTAGCTGCCCAGCCACGCTCACCCGAGCCGGTAGCTGCCCAGCCACGCTCACCCGAGCCGGTAGCTGCCCAGCCACGCTCACCCGAGCCGGTAGCTGCCCAGCCACGCTCACCCGAGCCGGTAGCTGCCAAGCCACGCTCACCCGAGCCGGCAGCTGCCAAGCCACGCTCACCCGAGCCGGCAGCTGCCAAGCCACGCTCACCCGAGCCGGCAGCTGCCAAGCCACGCTCACCCGAGCCGGCAGCTGCCAAGCCACGCTCACCCGAGCCGGCAGCTGCCAAGCCACGCTCACCCGAGCCGGCAGCTGCCAAGCCACGCTCACCCGAGCCGGCAGCTGCCAAGCCACGCTCACCCGAGCCGGCTGTTGCCAAGCCACGCTCACCCGAGCCGGCTGTTGCCGCCATGACAGAGTCGCCGCAGAGCCATGCTAAAGGCGCTGCTCCTCCTGTCCTTGCCAAGGGTGCTTCCCAACCGGTCCACACCAAGGGCGCTGCCCCACCGAGCCCAGCTGTCCCGGCGTCTTCGAGCCCAGTGATTCCAGTCCAGTCGCCGCAGAGCCGTGCCGAGGCCCCTGACCCACAGATCCGTGCTGTTGCCGCCATGACCAAGTCGCAGCAGAGCCGTGCCGGGGTCGCTGACCTGCAGATCCGTACCACTGGTGCCGTGTTCGTGTTGCCGCAGTGCAGAGAGGACACTGTTGCTGTCCATTCCACGTCCCGTACCAGGGGGAGGAGACACAAAAGGACTGGTGCCAATGTCTTCAAACCTGGACCCAGTTTTGGCTCCCACCCTCATAGACGGGGGCGTCTTGAGGAGGATGACGACTCTGAGTGGGACCTCAGGGGACTTTGGTGACTGGTGTACGCGAGGGCTCTACGTATCTACAAGACCCATTGACTTTTTTCTTGTCATTCTTCTTGTTGTCCTCTTTGGAGCATCCGGGGTCTGCTCGTAGAGGGGGGGATATGTCATGTCCTGGGTCTCTGGCGCCCCCTCTGGCTTCTATGGATATTGCATCCTAGTTCTGGACCTTTTGGTTCACGTTCAAGCCTGGACCTCACCTGGACTCAATTGTTTAAGTGGACTCTGTATATAAGCAGGCATCGCCCTAAGAAGGGCGCTGCCTCATTTTGGTATTCACTCTGATCCTAGCCTCCAGTTTATCCTTGTTCTCAGTCTGATCCATGTTCTCAGTTTGTTCTGTATTCCTAGTCTTGATTCAAGCCTCACTGTGATTCTAGCTTCATTCTGATCCTGATCCTGCTTCAGTGTACTCAGCTCATGCATTCATCTTCAGGTCTGTCTTGCTTAGGTGATGTTTGCATTTAATATATCCTTTCTTAGTTCTTCTGTCTATATTCAGGTCTATGTTCTTGGTTCAAGTTCATGTCTGATATTCATGTTTTCTCTAGTTTAAATCCGGTTTATGTTCTTGCTTATGTTGCTCTAGTATTTAGCCCTCTCATGTTGTTGCTTTTTGATTAGCTATCTGTTTCTTGCATTTCGTTCTGATCTGGTTCTATGTTTTGGTATTTGTATCTCAGTATTTTAGTTTATTTCTAGTGCTCAGGTCTTTAGTTTCATGTGTGTTTTTCTTGATCCTTGCTGTTTATATACTTTGCTGTTGTAAATAAATCCCTTGTTTTTGTTTATACATTCATGGGTCATGTCTGACTGCTCAAGAAGCTCACACCCCTTCTGTGCCATGTCAGGTCAGGCCCACCGTCACAGGATACATGCACTGTACTGTCACCATTTGAGGAGGCAACGAGGATGGTGAGCAGGGACAGTGCATGCATCAGTGACACAATTCCTTTAGTGTTCCTGCTGGAGCACACTCTGCGGGGAATTATAGATGTGGCTCTAGAAGCAGAGCAGCAGGAGGAAGAGGAGGCCTTCCCTAGCTCTCAAGGCCCCAGTCTTTCTGCAGACAGCATTCCAGCGGGTCCTCCTCAGATCAGACAAGAGGAGGATGAGGAGGAATATTTAAGTAGTGGGGGCATTGAAGGTGGGGATTCCTCAAGGGAGGGTTTTGTGTGCCCAGAAACACAAGGGCTAGTGCATGGCTGGGAGGAGGAAGTGCACGATACGGTCATCCTCAATGTATGAATGCACTTGCTGGCACCAAAAGCACAATATCTGGGTGCACTGACTCCTTTACCAGATTCATATCTTTTTAATATAGGACTGCATGGTCCACCCCTGCACTCTTCCACAATACTACAGAGGGGTTACTATATGATGGTACTTGCTGGCCTGGCAGTCTGGCACCAAAAGCACAGTATCTGGGTGCACTGCCACTGACGCCTGTATCAGATTCATATCCTCAGAGGGGTTACTGTGTGACGGCACTGTTGCCGATGCTAAAGGCCCAATTTTAAAGCACCTATTATTTTTCTTTCATCCAAAGTCTGCATAAGTTTCAAAATAATTTACCCAAAAATCACTAAACTTTTTCTGTGTGTCCGAACATGTCTCCTCTTTTCATACAGACTGCCACCCCAAGCAGTTGTTTATGTATATATCTGGACAATGGGAAGGCTGAAAGGGACCTGATAGGGAACAGGAGGCTGGGAAAGGAGCCAATCAGTGCTGGTTGTGTGGGTGGGGGAGTTGGTAATCTGTTTGTGTGAAGTTGTATAAATGACCCTGTTGAAACCCATAAAATTCAGTTCACTGTTTTAAAGCATACAGCGGCGTCTGGTGTCTTCATTTCAGAGCTACAATCACTATTGCAGGAGACACTAAGCGGTCTCCTGCATCACCACTCAACCCAGGAACGGGATCCCCAAGGCAACACCATTTCATCCTCCAGGCCGCTCGAGACGCCGAGTGCCGTGCCACTCGGTAGTCGGGCCGGACGCCACTAAAGGGGGGGGGGTCAGATAGAGCAGGACCACAGGTGGACTTCCATCCCGTCACATTGGTGGCAAGCGGTGAGGATAGGCTCTCTGAATCCCAGAAAAAGCACTCAGCATGGCAGGGTATGCCAACTACAAAAACGACACCCTGTGGGGCATCCTGGAGAGCCGAGGAGGCACCCCGGGCTCAAAAAGTAAAGCCGCCCTGATCGAGGAACTGCAGGAAATGGACCAGGGAGCTGTGGGCATGCCAACCTTACCACCCACCCAGGCATTGGTCCCAGAAGATCCCTTCCAAAGGAAAGTGCGGCAGCGGCTAGCCCTCTTCGGAGCCGCCCCGTCAGAAGCCGCTATACACAACGCCATCCAGGAGGTCCGGCAGGAAGAGGAGCAAGAGAAGGACCGTCAGCACGAGCTGCGGATGGCGGTGCTCCGAGCAAAAAGGACTGAATACCCTGCCCCTGAACCCTACCCCGTAGAACCCTGGTTCGAGGTTGACAGCTCGACTGGAGCTTCATCCAGGGAATCTACACCCCCCCCCCAGCGATACTTCTTTTTGGACTTACAGCGCACCTGGAGTTTTAATTGAGGAAACCTCACATCTCAGCGACCCTTTGATGGAGGCTTACAGCCTGCCTGGAGCTGCATCTGAGGACGCCACACCCCCCATCGAGTGGTGGTGCCACTGTTCCAGCACCCTCGCAGACACGAGGGCTGAATTCCCGAGAAGGCTACAGGAGGGCCTGGATCGGTATCATGGATCTACAGTTGAGCCCTCTGCGCCCGAGTGGCAGGACGAGATCCGCCAAGAACTCTGGTATGAGGCACTGTACCATGAAAGGGACTACCATGGTGTCAATGTTCCCTCCGACGCTGCCATCTACCAAGTGCAGTACAATGCCAGAGCAGCATTCCTGAAAGGCTGACCCCCAGAGGAGTGGGAGGCAGAGCTCCAATACCTGGTTCAGCAGGAGATCGCACTGGACGCCGCTTACCAGGCATTCCAGTGGTTAATAGGCCCCCTGCTACCCCGCACCATCGACAGCGCCTCCACCGCAGGCCTCACTACGGCGGCACAGGGCTGCTATACGAAAGGATGGCCAACGACCCCGGGTTTGGAGAAGAGTCGGAGTGGCGGTTGGAGATACTGGAACGCCGGGAAGAGGAACTCTCATACGAGAGCAAGGACTTTGAGATAGAGGAACTGGAGTTCCTGGTAGAGCGCGAATGGGAGCTTGAAGGCCTACAGAAGGTTGTTGGACGACGCTCCGCAGTCAGGCCTAAGCCCCATGACCTGGGACTGTCTGGCTGAAGAAGCAGACAGTCCAAGTGACACAGAAGTATTGGAGCCCGAGATGCTCCCATGGGTCCCCGTCGTGACAGAAGGCAAGTACGTGACAGAAGGCAAGCAGAATTGACACTTCTCAAAGGACAGTTTCAACCCCTCTTCATGGAGCCATTTCAAGACCTTCTCCAATCGTTGCTCATGTTCCTCCAAAGTCTTTCCGAACACGGTCAGGTCATCCAGATATACAAACACCTCTATCAGGTTCATGTCTCCAACTGTCTTCTCCATCAGCCATTGGAACGTAGCGGGAGCTCTCGTGAGGCCTTGAGGCATTCTATTGAACTCGAAGAACCCCAGTGGGCAAATGAATGCAGTCTTTTCTTTGTCTTCAGGTTGCATTGGTAACGGATGACACCCACTTCGCAGGTCTAGTACACTAAACCATTTTGTTCCAGACAAACACTGCAAGGCATCTTCTATTCGAGGAGTAGCATACTGATCGGGAATGGTCCTTTGATTCAACGTGCGATAATCTATTCATAAGCGAATAGAACCGTTCTTCTTGCGAACCACCACTATGGGAGAAGTATAAGGACTCCTGGATTCTTAAATCACCTTAGTCCTTTGCAGTTCAGCCAACTGTTCTCGTAGATCATCCAAGTCTCCCAGCGGAACTCGTCTTGACCTTTCTCGAAACGGCTTGTCATCCTGCAGTCGATTGCGATGTTCAGTACTCTTAGCACATACCACGTCGAACTTATCCTTAGAGAATAAGTCCTTCCACTTTAGGATCTGGAACCGTAGTCGTTTCTTCCATTCAAGCGAGATAGGAGTTACTTTAGGATAGAATCGTTCAGCTGGAATCTCTTTGTTCACTCCCCCCCCTAAATCAGTAGGGGAGAGAGGAGTCACAGAAGCTACTTGTCCGATTGGCATTCGTGCTTTTAGGACCACTGGTGAATCAGACACATTACATACACTAACGGAAATTCTTCCTCGTGTCCGTTTCGAAGCTCTTGTAAAGATTATCTCAGGGATTACTTCTACTCCGGCCTCACTCCCGCGACTGGGATCAGTTTCCAGTACCACATAAGGACCCAGTTGTGATCCATTCAACTTGACTTAAGTCTGGAAATTTGCCACTTCTCCTGATTGTAGAACCTTCTCTGTTCCTCCCAATCTCCACAGACGCCCCACTTCGGCAGGTGCTCTCTGCTCTTCGACCATTCGTTGATAGACCAAACATAACATCGGATGTACTTCTTTGGTAGAACCTTCTTCCATCACTATCGTAGTCAGAAGACGTCTCACCAGTTCAGTATTCGTCCCCACTATCATAGAACTTCGGCTGGCACCCGAAGGGCGAGGACACACCATGGCCAATGCGTCACAAACTCCAGACTGTCTGACGACCTCAGAGCAAATCTCTAACTTCACCTGTAGATATCCATCATAGGGAAGCTTCTCAGTTCCGATACCCCAGATCTCAAGGTCCTTTAGCTTTTTCAAGGGTATGTGCTTCAAGTGTTTCTCATAGAAGTCTCGCTAAATTAGCGTCACTTGGGCACCTGAGTCTAACAGAGCTTTAGTATAGACTCTCTCTACTCAGGTCCTTCGCCCATCGTTCCAATCTATCAGCTGGTCAGGAAACTTGCTTGTAGCAGCAGGAGATATAGGCCCAGTTCGTTGCACCTTCTTTCTGACTCGTGGAGGTTTTGGGTGTGCATTGCTTTCCTGTGACATAGGACCGGATATTAAGGGAGTAACTCTTTCAGTCCTGGCAGGCACAGATCTGAACCCTCTGGGCCTTTCAGTTCGGGCTTGAAAATTGGAGCGGTTTCCGACCGTTGGGCACCTAGTTTGCTCCCTCACCAGGGCCCTCTGTAATTTCCCGCCCGTGAGGTAGATAACAGCCCTTCTAATGCCTTTAAGAACTCTTCAATTGTTTTCCCCTCCAGCATTCGGTTTGTGCACTGTGCTCTGAAATTACCCATTTCTCCACAACTAAAACGCCACTTCTTTGAAGACAGAGGCGCACTTGCTCGTGGTGATTCATTTGAAGGACCATGGCCAGAGGTCACAGCAACTCCTGTTGTCGCATATCTGTGAGGAACTTCTGCATATCGGTCTGTGTCTCTGTCACATTCAAAATTACCCGGCACAGGTCCGTGTGCGCCTGTTCCAGTTCATCTTTAATGATGAGCTGTTCGGTTCGATATGTTCGGAGTTTGATTCGAACATCGCCCGTTCGGATGTTTGCGAACTCCGAACATTTCCACGTGTTCGCCGCATGTTCGCCCACAATGCATCACAATGGACCACAATGCACTTTTCCACTGGCCTGAAGCTTGTAATTGGCTACAGCCTGCACCTGACCACAGTTTAGGTGCAAGACTATGCCAATCACGGCTCAATCATAGGCTCACAGAGCTAAGTCCCGCAGCACACTATATAAGGCTTCACACAGCCTTCAGCACGTGTTTTTTTAGAGGAGATTGTTGTGTTGGTGGCAGTGAGAACACACACTAACTATTTTGGGGGTCTCAATTCTACAAAATATCTGGGAATTGTTCTAATCTTTGTGTTCTCACTGCCAGCAGTAGGGATGAGCCGAACACTCCCCGAGTTCGGTTCGAAGCCGAACCCGAACTTTCCAAATGTTCGGATCCGAACTCGAACACAATTCAAGTCAATGGGGCTGAAAATTCAGTTTTTAGAGTGCCCTCCAAGAGGGCATATATGCTAGATATTTGCCATAAAAAGTGTATGGGGGTCTGGGTAGTGCCCTGGGGGATAGGAAACAAGGACAAAAAGTTTAAAAAAAAAGTTTTTAAAAGGACAGTGAGTTTTCCATGAAATAAGGGTTAACCACTTCGCTGCGGTGGACGCGCTCAGCGCGTCCAACCACAGGTAGCGTTCCGTGCGGTGGACGTGCTAAGCGCGTCCTCTCTTTGGGGCCAGCGTTTCGGCCGGGTTCCGGCCGATCGCTGGCCCCCCGGTGCGGGCTGACATCCTCGCTGTCAGCCCAGCACCCGGAACCACCACCGGAGTAATTAGGTGTCATCGCGGGGGCGCGATGACACCTAATTCAGGCGCCCCCCCCCGCATGTGCGGAGGAGGCGACTGAAAGGGAGGGGGGGGACCTCTCACCCTCCCGATCGGCGGCGTGCAGGGGCTTGACCCAGGCACCGTTTGGAAGGGCACAGTCTGCCCTTCCAAATAGTACCTGGCATTAACCCCATGGGGGCCGGATCACGAATCGGCGCCGAAAAGCGCCGGTTCGTGATCCTTTCCCGGAGCTGGCCGACATCTTGGATGTCGGCCAAGCTTCCGGGAATGCCCCCTGAGGCCTGGCGTCATCGTGCATAGCACGATGAAGCCAGTCCTGGAGTTAACCCCTAACTGCCACCAATGGTGGAGATAGGGGGTTCATTGGAACCCCCTATCTCCCGATCCGTGGCAGTTAGGGGTTAATGTTTGGTATTGTTGGATCGGCCAGAGCATGGCCGTTTCAACAATACCAAACATGAGTATAAAAAAGTTTTAAAAAAAAAAAAAGTTTTTTTTTTCTTTTTTTTTTGGTTTGTTAATGCAGCAATATTGTTCCCATTTCAATTATAATGTGAACAATGATGCTGCACTAACGATTTTTGTATGCGGTGCGTTTGTTAAAAATAGCGTAATTTTCCCCAAAAAAAAATGTAATGAGACCCCATCTCTAATTTTTTTAACACGCGCTCCCCATACAAAATATAACCGCAATTGCTCGCATCTTAAAATGTGAAAAAAAAACACTTTACACGTTGTAAATTATTGAAAATTCATATTTTATTGCATTTTTTTGTTATAATATACAGACAGGTCATGACGTATACATATAATAATGACATATTATGAATCTGCCGAGTCTGACGGAAAGAACGATATATAATATGTCTGGGTCATATACTAAAATAAGCCTTCAAAACGCATTTAAACATGATGAGCAAAATCGGTAAAAAAGAGCTCAGCACAGAGGCGGGAAAAGCCTCAGCAGCGAAAGGGTTAAAAATAAAAACAAAAAATTCCTTCAAATATCGTGCCTAGGAGGTCCCCATAACCTGCCTGGGAAGCGGCGGATTTCTAGGATGTATAGAAATATGTAAAAACCAAAAAATGACATTTCAAATGACGGTAAATGCTTTTCCTTTAAGCTATCCATAAACAACTACTTGGGGCGGCAGTCTGTAAGAAAAGAGACATTTTCGGACACGCAGAAAAAGTTTACTGATTTTTTTTGGCGGTGAAAAGCAGGAGAATGACTGGAGAATGGAAAATTCTAGGTCAAAATAGCCAAACCAGAAAAATTCTCCCATTTAGGCTAGGGTCAGACTAGCGAATTTTTAACATGCGTTTAGGCGCACTTAATCACGGCCGCACTAGCAGCAAATGACGGGCAATGACAGCCAATATACGAAGTACGGTCGCACGAAAGTCCGGCTGCGCAACGCAAGTGGAAAATGAACGCATTTTTTCGATAACGCAGAACCGCTAGTACGGACGTACAGAGTGCGCTGCGTCCACTAGCGGCGTTTGTGCGTGATTTGGAGACGTCAGACCCTGCTCATGTCCGGCCAACATAACGTCCAGACACCCAAAGTTTCCTGGTTTGGATCCATAAAAAATCACACACAAAAATGCGCATCGTATGACCGTTTTCGCGCATTCCGTGAAAAAATAAGGCAATGCGTTCGGATGCACTTTTTGACGGTCGCTGTGAAAAATGCGTTAGTCTGACACTAGCCTTATCTCACTTTCCAAATCGGCTATTTGGTCCAGATTGTTCTCTTTTCCTGCCATTCTCCTGGTTTTCACCTTTCTCTGAACAACCCTGAGAGAGAGGTGAAAGCCAGGAGAACTGGCAAGAAAAGAGAACAATCTAGACCAAATAGCCGATTTGGAAAGTGAGAAAAATGGGTGAATTTTTCTGGTTTGGCTATTTTGACCTAGAATTTTCACTACTCCAGTTATTCTCCTGCTTTTCACCACTCTCTGAATAACCCTGTGAATGTTTAATCCCGAGGTGAAAAATAACATTGCTTAAGGCTGGGGTCAGACGAGCGCAGTTATCACGTCCGTGTTGCCGCACATTTGTACTTTCGTGGCAGCATAGCATTCTGACCAATGGAGCCCCACACACGAAGTACGTCCGCACGGAAGTGCGGATGCATGGCGGACGCAGCAAACGGACGCAGGTTAGGCAAGAACGTAATACTGCTAGAACGGACGTGCGGAGTGCGCAACGTCCGCAACGTCTGTGTAGCTTTGTATGTAAGTGATGAAACGAGGTCAGATGGACTGCATTTATACGTCCAGCATTTTTGACGGACAGAATGTTTTTTCATTTTAATTTATTTTCCCTGCTACATCAGTCCAAAAATACGTCAGTGAAAAAAACGGACTGTTTGGCCACTACCTTGTTGTCAGTCAGTAAGTACGTCCGTACTGCACGGATGCACAGTCCGTACAAAATGCGCTCATCTGACCCTAGCCTTAGATGTTATTTAGAATTTTTTTCAAACACCAGTTAACCACTTGGCTGCTATGGACGCGCTCAGCTCCATGCACAGGAGGCAGCAATCTGCCAGATTCCGGCGGATTGCTGCGACCCCCGGTGCGGGCTGACATCTTGGAAGTCAGCCCAGCACTCCGGGACCCCGGCGGAGCAATTAGATGTCATCTAATTCAGGTGCCCCCCCCCCCGCATGTGCCTCCCGATCGCCGGGGGACAGAGGGTTAATCCAGGCACCGTTTGTAAGGGCACAGCCTGCCCTTCCAAACGGTGGCTGTGATTAACCCCTGGGGAGCCAGATCACGAATCGGCGCTGAAAAGCGCCGGATCGTGATCCTCTCCTGGAGCTGGCCGACATCTTGGATGTCGGCCAAGCCTCCAGGAACTCCCCCTGAGGACTGGCGTCATTGTGCATAAGTGTAGGAGTTAACCCCTAGCTGCCACCAATGGTGGAGATAGGGGGTTCCAATAAACCCCCTATCTCCCAATCCGTGGCAGCTAGGGGTTAATGTTTGATATCATTGGATCGGCCAGAGCATGGCCTTTCCAAGGATACCAAACATGAGCATGAAAAATGTTTAAAAAATAAATAAATAAATTGTTTTATTTCTTTTTAAAAAATATATAAGTTTTTTTTGTTTTTGTTTTGTTAATGCAGCAATATTGTTCCCATTTCAATTATAATGTGAACAATAATGCTGCACTAACGATTTTTGTATGCGTTGCGTTTGTTAACAAAAGCAAAATTTTCCCCCAAAAAAATTAACAAAATATAACCGCAAACGATCGCATGTTAAAATGTGAAAAAAAAACACTTTACACATAATAAATTAGTGAAAATTCAAATTTTATTGCATTTTTTGTTATAATATACAGACATGGCATAACGTATACATATAATAATGACATATTATGAATCTGCCAAGTCTGCCGGAAAGAACGATATATAATATGTCTGGGTCATATATAAAAATATGGCTACAAAACACGGTTAAACATGATGAGTGAAAGCGGTAAAAATGACCTCAGCACAGAGGTGTGAAAAGCCTCAGCACGAAAGGGTTAAATTCAGCTTATTAGGATGTTTTAGGGAAATTAATTCTCAAATCTCAATCAGAAGCAGACACCACCCCACCCTCAGTATGGTGTACAATGTATCAAATTGATTACCAGACTAAAAACACCTGGTGTTATTCCCGTTTGTGAATAGAGGTCATTTAGAGTTGATAATCTTTCCACGTACACATTAGTTTTTTAATTCAATATCTAATAAACCATTGCTTATAATATTCTGCAGTAAAGAGTCTCTTTATTTCTAGATTTTTTTGTATTTTTTTAAGCATTTTCTATACTTTTTTCAAAATTTCTTTTTTTTTCGAACTCGAACCGAACACACCCAAAAAGTTCGAAATTCGCGAACTTTCGGACTGCCAAAGTTCGGGTCGAACTCCGAACCTGATCAGCTCATCCCTAGCCAGCAGCAATTGTAGGGGTCTCACTTCTAGAAGATATCTGGGAATTGTGGTAATCTGTGTGTTCTCACTGTCAGCAACTATTGTCAGCAACTATTATGAGTCGAACACCCCCGAGTTCGGTTCGCATTTGAACTCAAACTTTTCAAATGTTCGAATTCGACCTCGAACTTTTCAAATGTTCGAATTCGAACTCGAACTTTTCAAATGTTCGAATTCGAACTCGAACTTTTCAAATGTTCGAATTCGAACTCGAACTTTTCAAATGTTCGAACTTTTCAAATGTTCGAACTCGAACTTTTCAAATGTTCGAACTCGAACTTTTCAAATATTCGAATTCGGACTCGAACTTTTCAAATGTTCGAATTCGAACTCGAACTCAATACAAGTCAATGGGACTCAAAATTCGATTTTTAGAGTGCCCTCCAAGAGGGCATATATGCTAGATATTTGCCATAAAAGGTGTATGGGGGTCCGGGTAGTGCCCTGGGGGACAGGAATCAAGGACAAAAAGTTTTTTAAAAATTATTTTTGGGGGCGTGGCCGGCAGCCGCACATGGTGGACGTGTGCTAGACCTGCTCCTGCGACTGCCGGCGGAAAAAGCGGATAAAAACAGCACTCGGATCCAGTTGGAGACCCTCTGGGACCCCCAATTTCGGGAGACATAATGACGGCAGCAAGGGCGAGGAAGCCCTCAGAGAAGCTGGACTTCTTTACCCCAAAACCTGGGAAGCGCAGGGACGGCGCGGCCCGCCAAGATGGCAGCAACCAGCTTTCCCCTTCCTCCCCAGCGCCTGCAGCAACTGACCTGGAACGCTTCTCAGCACGGATAGAGGGGTTGCTGAAGGATCTCTCTGCAACTCAAGCCTCTCGGCTGGACACGGTGGGACATCCGTGATATAGGTGAGCGGACCTCCAAACTGGAGGATAAAATGGCTGAAACGACGGAGGCCCATAACAGCATGGCGGCAAAAGTGGAGGAGCTGGAAGACTCCTTAGAGAGGTATGCTCAGAAATTAGCGGACCTGGAAGACAGGTCTAGACGCCATAATTTAAAAATAAGGGGTATACCGGAATCCATCCACCCGAAGGACTTGCAAACAGAAGATTCCCTGTTATTCGATCGGATCCACAGAGTCCCTAAACCACCTTCTGCTCCCGCTAAAGCCCCAAGAGACGTAATCCTGCGCCTCCACTACTTCAGACCACAAGAAGCTATACTCCGAGCTCTGAGGGACCAAGAAATATTCAGCCCAGACTACCAACATCTCTCGGTCTTTCCGGATCTATCCCAGGCTACATTGCAGCAGCGTCGCCGATTTCGCCCTGTGACTGACGCTCTACGGTCAGAAAAGATTTCGTATCGATGGGGGTACCCGACCAAACTAATTATTATCTGGAATGGGACACCTACGATTGTCATGGCACCAGACGACGGTCGCCGCATTCTGGAAGAGTGGGTCCTAAAGGTTCAAGACCGCCGAGATCAGAGCTTGCCCTCCTCAGGCAAGGTGTCCCGGGAATGGCACTCCCACTGACAGCTTCCAGACAGCAGATCCTTTTAGAAGACAAGTTATAAAGACGCCTTCTCCCAGGTTAACTTTATTTCTTTCCAACTGCTCTGATAGTTCACGTTGTCTGCTGGCACGCGGGCTACCACGATACCCTTGTCTCCCTCTTCGCCGGAAGAGTTTGGGGTATCTCCCCTCCCCACATTACTGGGGAAGTGGGACTCCCCTCTGGAGAAATTTTTGACGTTTTATAGTACAACTCTACACCAAGATATGTTTTATTCTCGTTACAATCCTGAGGTACTATGGTTAAGTTTTATTTCTGTTTTGTACCTCACCCTTTCCCTCATCCACCCAAGTCAGGAACTGCCAAAAAATCCTATATCCTTTTACTTTCACAGAAGACCCCGCGTCAGGGATGTGCTGACTTCATATGCTTTGATGATGACTCGACAATGTCGCTTTTCCTTATGCTGTAATGAAATTATTATCCTATAACGTAAAAGGTCTGAATGTGCCAATGAAACGGCACTCCCTAAATAAGACCCTAAAATTTCACGACGCAGACATATTATGCATCCAAGAGACACATTTCAGACGATTAGATCATCCCAAGCTCAATGTCCCATTCTACCAGACTCAATACCACTCTACGTTTACCTCGAAATCCCGAGGAGTATCCCTTTTAATTCACAACCGTTTAGCATTCCAAGCCCATAGGATACGAAAGGTGGTAGATATATCATTCTAGTATGCACCATTAATTCAGTCCCGTACACATTGGTTTCAATATACGCCCCTAACGTCTCACAAATCCAATTCCTTGCCCAGATATTGAGGAAGACGAAGGATGTTCAAACGGGGACCCTTATACTATGTGGGGATTTTAACATAGGTCTCGACCCTATAAAAGACAGGTCCACCCAATCATCGCCTACTCTATCCAAGTCCTCAATACGCAAACTTCACTTATTACTCCAGCAACATGACCTATATGACACATGGCGACTACAACACCCACGAGAACGTGACTACACATTCCATTCAGAGGGCACACAATAGTTACACTAGAATAGATCATTTCATGGTGACAGGGGCGACCCTCCATCGAATATTAGATTGTCAAATTTTACCGTTCACCTGGTCGGACCACTCTCCGGTCCTACTAGTACTAGGAGATGCGTACCAGTATTATACCAGACCGCCGTGGAAATTACGTGACACACTGCTGAAACAAGACCTGGCGATCCAAACCATACAATCCGCTCTGACACACTACTTTGATGAAAATGCGACACAGGACATGAGCCCCCTTACGGTTTGGCAAGCCCACAAGGCAGTTATTAGGGGAGTGAGTATGCAGTGGTCCGCGCAGCAACGTAAATCATACACGTCCAACAGGTTACAATTACTTACCACCTTACAAGATTTAGACATACGTAACAAATTGACCCCGTCTCAAGCCACAGCAGACCTCATAGAAGCCACACTCGCCTCACTCAGAGACTTAGACACAGACGGATACTTCCACACTATGACCCGCATAACGGCAACATATTACTCTCTTCACAATAAATCAGGGCGATTTTTAGCTAGAAAGCTCCAGTCCCTCAGAGCGCCACGGAAGATAAACACCCTCCACACTAAAGATGGGGATATCCACAACCCCCGAGATATAGCAAATGGATTTGCACACTACTATGAAAAATTGTATAACCTGGGCACGGACGATGAGATTTCTCAACCATCTGAGGCCATAGTGGACACTTACCTGAAAAACGTACACCTTCCCGCTCTCTCACAAACGCAAATAGCGAGCCTCTCTTCCCCAATCACAGTAGAAGACATTACTATAGCCATTAAGGCCCTACTGACGGGAAAAGCACCGGGACCAGACGGCCTCTTCGGTTTATATTACACCACGTTTTCCTCTCACTTGATCCCACACCTTCATAACGCGTTTGCCGAAGCGAGAGAGGACGGCTCCTTCCCAGTAGACATGCTGCGGGCACATATAATCACTCTACCCAAACCAGGGAAACCACCCAACCGATGCCCTAATTTGCGCCCCATCTCTTTAATCAATGTTGACGTAAAACTGTATGGTAAAATCCTGGCTACCCGTCTACAATACCTTCTGCCATCCCTAATAGGACAAGATCAGGTGGGATTTATAGCCCAATGTCAAGGCCCAGATAGCACTAAAAAACTCCTAACCTTAATGGACACTATGAACCGTGGGGGGACCCCGGGCTTTATCCTGTCATTAGATGCTGAAAAGGCATTCGACAGGGTCAGCTGGCTCTTCCTCTCACGGGTTCTACTTAAATTTGGTTTTCCAGATTCATTTCTAAGAGCTGTTCAAGCACTATATGATTCCCCATCGGCCAGAGTGCTTAACTCGGGTTTTCTCTCGGACGAATTTCGTATAACCAATGGCACGAGACAAGGTTGCCCGCTCTCCCCTCTACTATATGCCCTCATACTAGAGCCCCTGGCACAGGCCATTCGGCAGAATGACTCGATCCAGGGTGTCTCGATTGGTCCCACGACTTCCAAATTAAATTTATACGCAGACGATATTTTACTGACCCTGACAGACCCAGACACTTCATTACCGGCACTGAACACAGAGTTGGAATCCTATGGTAAAGTTTCATACCATTTGGTTAATGTGCAGAAAACCCAAGCCTTACCATTAAATTTTACAAAAGCCCAATTGACAGCTCTCAACACAACTTTGACTGGCGATCCGAATACATAACATACCTCGGTCTTCGCATAGCAAAAACCACGGAGGGCCTATATAAACACAACTATGACACACTACTTCGGGACGTGAAAACTCAACTGTTTCAATGGCGTTTGAAAGACGTGTCATGGTTGGGCAGGATGGCGACGGTAAAAATGATGATAATACCAAAAATCCTATACTTTTTCAGATCCTTACCAATTACTCTGTCAAAATCCTACCTAGACCAATTGCAGTCCATTATCATGACCTATATCTGGCAAAACAAGAAACCGAGAATACCACGAAGCCTACTATATTATAGACACAGGGATGGAGGTCTCAAAGTAGCCCATGTTCATAGATACTATTGGGCATCTTGTCTTGCAACCTTATCGGAAATAGTACATATTAACCCTTCACCTCAATGGTTGGTCATACTCTCAACCTTTACAAACGGTCACGACCTCTCCAATCTGATATGGATACCACAAAAGTCCAGGCCGAGACTCCCTTTCCTTTTACCACTTGCAACCTTGTTGCTTCGGATTTGGGATCAGCATTCCTCCCTCTTTACACAACATAGACCACTGTCATTGGCCACCCCACTCCCCTCATTAACATACATCCTGCCGCACTTTCGAGCACCTTCATGGATTCGTTTGGGAGTCACACATCTTCATCATTTTTTCACGCCGCCAGCCATCTTGCCATTCCAATCCATGCAAATGAAATACAAGGCACCACCCAATTTGTTTCTATCGTACTCGCAACTATACTCATATATGCGCAAGTGCAATATACTGGAAAATCTACGTGCCACCCTCCCACTCTTAACAGAGTTCGAACTATTCTGGCTAGACCCTATCTCAGCAACTAAACCCATTTCACTGTTTTATCAATTACTCACAACCCCCATCAAACCGCACAGATGGTCCTACCAAGCTACATGGGAGAGGGACCTTTCCAAGTCCTTTACCCCTACACAATGGGCAATGGCACACATGTTTGCTGCTGGTGCCACCAGGTGTGCCACACTGATCGAAACACAAAGGAAAGTAATGTATTGCTGGTACTACACACCACATCGATTAAAACGAATAGACCCCCAATCCTCGGACGTCTGCTGGAGATGCTCGTCAGCGGTGGGGGATATGGGCCACATCTGGTGGCACTGTTCTGGGATTGTCCCCGTGTGGTCCAGTCTCTCCAAGCTAGCCACGGAGGTCCTAAACTGCAATATCCCTTGCTCCCCAGAGGTTCTGCTGTTGGGAATGATATGCCTTCCAAGGCAACACCTAAAAATGCTTTTCATAATGGTTTCGTCAACTATGCTCCTGATTGCGCGACACTGGAAATCAGATGTCGTTCTGACAATAAAACAGATAGTGACATCACTAAACCAGTACAGATCTTTTGACTCGAGAGCAGTGTTCAGAGGAGAGGGTACACCACCGCGATCAGATCCCTGGACTTTGTGGGACATTCACAAAATCTATAAGGCCTGCGGTCTCTGATAAACCATCCATAAAATAAGGTTTTCCTTGACCTAATCGATGATAATTACTTAAACAAGCAGAGAGCAACACTGTGATAGTTAAGACACGGATATAAAGTATTTTCCTGACTTTTCCCTCTTCCCCTTCCCCTTTCCCTCCTCCCCTTACTGTTATCGTTTTTTCCCTTTAAAAGAAAAATGGTGGAAGATGACATACCCTATGTGAAATTGTATTTGTTGAAGTGCACTGTAAGATCACTATCATAATCGACAGCGGGCTCGCTGTCCACAGAATGTATTGTCTTCTTCTCAATAAAAATTATTTTGATCCAAAAAAATTTTTTTTAAAGGGACAGTGAGTTTTCCATGAAATAAGGGTTAAAAATAAAAACGAAAAATTCCTTCAAATATCGTGCCGAGGAGGTCCCCATAACCTGCCCGTGAAGTGGCGGATTTCTAGGATGTATAGAAACATTTAAAAACAAAAAAATGACGTTTCAAATGACGGTAAATGCTTTTCCTTTAATCTATTCATAAACAACTGCTTGGGGCGGCAGCCTGTATGAAAAGACATTTTAGGACGCGCAGAAAAAGGTTAGTTATTTTTTTGGCCAAATTATGGTGAAACTTATGGTGAAATTTGGACGAAAGTAACAATAGGTGCTTTACAATTGGGCCTTTAGCATCGGCAACAGTACCGTCACACAGTAACCCCTCTGAGGATATGAATCTGGTACAGGCGTCAGTGGCAGTGCACCCAAATATTGTGCCTTTGGTGCCAGGCCAGCAAGTGCCATCATACAGTAACCCCTCTGTGGTATTGTGGAAGAGTGCAGGGGTGGACCATGCTGTCCTATATTAAAAAGATATAATTCTGGTAACGGCGTTAGAGCACCCAGATATTGTACCGTTGTTGCCAGGCCAGCAAGTGCCATCGTACAGTAACCCCTCTGTGGTATTGTGGAAGAGTGCATGGATCGACCATGCGGTCCTATATTAAAAAGATATGAATATGGTAAAGGCGTCAGTGCACCCAGATATTTTCCTTTTGGTGCCAGGCCAGCAAGTGCATTCATACAGTAACCCCTCTGCGGTATTGTGGAAGAGTGCAGGGGTGGACCATGCAGTCCTATATTAAAAGATATGAATCTGGTAAAGGCGTCAGTGCACCCAGATATTATGCTTTTGGTGCCAGGCCAGCAAGTGCATTCATACAGTAAAACCCTCTGTGGTATTGTGGAAGAGTGCAGGGGTGGACCAATGCGGTCCTATATTAAAAAGATATGAATCTGGTAAAGGCGGCAGTGCAGCCAAATATTGTGCCTTTCATGTCAGCAAGTGCCTTCACACCGTAACCCTTTTTTGGTATTGTGGAAGAGTTCAGTGCTAGAGGTTTTGTGAAAGCAGAAGACATCCCCAATCTATTCCGTTACGTCAGCATCAGGGGATTGATAGCTGCTGATTCATGACTGATTCATTTTTATAAATGTCAGCCGGTCCACAGAGTCGGTGGACAGACGCACTCTTTTGTCTGTGACAAAAGCTCCAGCGGCACTGAACGTTCTTTCAGAAAGCACGCTAGATGAAGGGCAGCCTAGTAGCTGCATATTGGCTAAGTTCTGGCCAGTGATCCAATCTCAATGCCCAGTAAGCCAGTGGATCATCTGCTGGAAAAGTATTGAGGTCTGCCCTTGCCCCTAGGTAGTCCCACTGGTGTATTTTGGCCTAGGCCAACAAGGCCTAGGCCTAGGGCGGCACTCTCCAGGGGGCGGCGGCACGCCGGGTGGCCCCACCCCTAAAAAATAAAAATAAAAAAAAAACTTTTTTTTTTTTTTTACTTTTGCAAACTATTTTACCAGGAAGGAAACATTGAGATGTCACTAATTTTCAAGTATGTCCTGGGTAGGCAACGCCTAGGCTTTCACTTTCCAGGGGGCAACAAAAAACCTCACCACTAATTGGGTTACTCACAGAGCACCGAAATGACGCCAACATTTTGGTGTTCTGTAGTTCCCTGCACTTCGGGGAATAAAATTTCCCCACCCTGCAGTGAATTCACCATTCACCGCAGGGTCCCCAAAGTGCATGGAGTCGGCCGCTGTATGCTGCCGCCGCAAACCCATGGCCTGCTGTTTTCAAAAGAACTACTGAACGAAAATGTCTGGAATTTACATATAAGATCCTATGATTGATAATAAAAAGTTCTGTTACAGAAAAAGAAGAACCGATATATTTAAAAAAAAGGGGGGGGGTTTTGCCCAAAAAAATCTGAAAAATTACTAAATGGTACTAAAAAAAAAAATCAAAGACTTTTTACTGCAGATTAAAATAATAAGTGGTTTATTAGATATTGCATAAAAACGGGAATATTTTTAACATTGAAACCTATGGGGTTCGCCTGAATACCTGAACCTGCTGATTGAAACCACCGAACATCAGGGTATTTCACTGACATTTCTCTGCTGTTTGGTGTTCTCTGAATAGATTAACCATTACTTCTCTATGGGGATTTGCACTGCCTTCAAACAGCACTGTAATTGATGGCAGTTCGCCAAACTTGTGTGTGAGCATATCACCAGAGCAGTGGTGTACTTAGAGGAGTGGTGGAGGGCGGGCTGCCCCAGGTACCAGTGATTATTGGGGTGTCATTAGGGGGTACTAGGAGGTGCCACTGTCACTGTGTGTCAGCTTTGAGCTGTGTTCTCAAACAACGAGCAGCGGAGCATGGCGTTTGCATACGGAATAAAATCGAATAGAATAAAAATCCCCCTCTCCTCCCTCCATAGCTCGTCCCCTGCCCCGCAGCAGCTCTAGGAGGGGGATGTGATTTGTGTCCAGAGAGAGAAGATGACAGTAAACAGCAGGTAAAGGGGGGGAGGGTTTATCAGCAGAATATGAAGCCCTGTCTGCTTACTGCTGTTTAAAGTGGACCTTTCCTTAACCAGCACTGCAGTGATAGAAATTTGTCATTGAGCTGCCTGGCTCCTGGTGAGACTGCGCGCGTGCAGGTCACACTCGGTCCGGCCAGTCAGGTGGTACTGAGTCTCAGTACCACCTGACCGGCTGAACCATGTGACACGCACGCAGCTGCCCACCCTTTCGTTAACATGGACTGTCACTCTATTCTGGACTGAACACCCACCAGGAAGGGAATCAAAGCCACGGTGTACCCTCTGGCAGTGGCACCCCACTGCTGACAAGATGGCTCCATGCACAGGCACAGCCGCGATCCTAACGTGGCCTGGAGGGACCTCTTGCTGAGTCTGTACAAAGTCCCTGCTGACTCTGCACACAGCCCTACCGCAGACGGAGGCTGGTAAATGTAGAATAAATAATTGCTGTGTGCTCAAATACACTCGGTTTGCTGGGAGTTTTATTGCAGTGGATTCTGATGCACTCATACACACCACACATTGCATTGCTGGGAGTTTTATTGCTGTGGATTCTGATACGCTGACCCGCACATTGCATTACTGGGAGTTTTATTGCTGTGGATTCTGTGATACACACTGCATAGCACTGTGAGTTTTATTGCCTTGGAGCTCTGGGATACACTCATACACACTGCACATTTCTGTGGGTTTTATTGCTGTGCAGCTCTGTGATACGCTCATATGCAGTGCACGTTTCTGTGGATTTTATTGTTCAACCAATTAGAGCAGCTGTGATCCAGTATACTTGACATGCGTGGCTGTTCTTTGTAAAAATGCTTGAATTTAAACATTTCATAATTTTCTTTATCTCAATAGATACATTTGAAATGGTATACAAAATATACAAGTAGGCACTTGGTATCCACTTTTAATATAAAGAGAGGAAAAGGCGGAGCTCTAAGAGGAAAAGGTGGAGCTTAAAGAGGAAGGGTGGGGATTAACCAGGAAGAGGTGTGCCCTTGACAGGAAGGGGTGCCTCAAATTTAAATTAGGGGGTGCACGAGTTTAGTCAGGCCTAGGGCAGCACAAAACCTAAATACACCACTGGGTAGTCCTGTACCATATGGTGAAGATGCGGGCAATGGGTGCCTACATTTGACATCCCCGGGCGTCGTGGACTAAAAAAATTTAAAAAGGCATCAGTCAAGCGGCCCTGGCCTTCACCACTATTCCTCTGATCATCCACAGCCTCAGAAGCACCTGTGTCATAACTTGGTAACCTACTAGTGCCTGGAAAGGTGTTACACAAGTGTCGCTTTAGAGCGTCCAAGTTCTTTCATCCTGTGCTCCCTCTGTGCGTGGATCAAGAAGGCTTGCCAACCAGTAATGATCCATCTCCTTGATAGCACGAATCCTGGGGTCCTTTACCATGCTTTACATAATAAGGGAGCCCATGCAGCGTAGGTTGGAGGTGGCATTAGCTTCTGAGTCTTCCTGGTCAAGGAGGATGACCACATCGTGCACTTCTTCCTCCCAGCCACGTACTAGTCCTTGTGTTTCTGGGCACACAAAACCCTCCCTTGAGGAATCCCCACCTTCAATGCCCCCACTACTTAAATATTCCTCCTCCTCATCATCCTCCTCCTGTCTGATCTGAGGAGGACCCGCTGGAATGCTGTCTGTGGAAAGACTGGGGCCTTCAGAGCTAGGGAAGGCCTCCTCTTCCTCCCGCTGCTCTGCCTCTAGAGCCACATCTATAATTCCCTGCAGAGTGTGCTCCAGCAGGAACACTAAAGGAATTGTGTCACTAATGCATGCACTGTCCTTGTTGCCTCCTCAAATGGTGACAGTACAGTGCATGCATCCTTGATCATCAGCCACTGCGGGGGAAAAAAAACAAGTTGACCTGAACCTGTCCTTGTGCCATACTCATACAGGTACTCGTTGATGGCCCTCTGCTGCTTGTGCAGACGCTGAAGCATTGCTAATGTCGAGTTCCACCTGGTGGGCACATGTCACAGATCAGACGGTTTGTGGGAAGGTGGAATTCTCTTTTAGCGAACGCTTGCTGGGAATGACCGTCTGAAGTGGCTGCAGACTTTTCTGGCCTGGCTGAGAAGCTCTGCCAGCCCTGGGTACTTGGTTAGGAAACGCTTTACAACTAGATTTAGGACGTGTGCTAGGCATGGTACATGCATCAATTTACCCTTGCGTAGGGCGGAGAGAAGGTTGCTGCCATTATCACAGATGACCATTCACAGCTGAAGCTGGTGTGGTGTTAACCATCTCTGCACCTGCCCCTGCAGAGCTCACAGAATTTCTGGCCCGGTGTGGCTCCTGCCCCGTAAACAAACCAGCTGAAGCACAGTATGGCATCTTTTTGCTTGAGCCATTGCGTAGACCCTGTCAGGTGTCGGTTTAACTGCCACTTCGCCAGAGACAGAGAAGGAGGAGGAAGAGGGAGAGGTGGTGGTGGAGCAGACAGACCTCATACAAGCAGCTTTCTGGATGCGTGGTGGATAAACAAGCTCCAGCACAGAGCCCCGTCTTGGATCCCTCCCAGCTGCAATCAGAGTTACCCAGTGTGCCGTGAAGGAAATGTAACGACCCTGTCCATGCTTGCTGGACCACGTGTCTAAAGTCACATGCACCTTACTGCTGACTGCCTTTCCCAATGACTCAATAAAATTGTCTTCCACGTGCTGGTATAGTGCTGGAATGGCCTTCCGTGAAAAGTAATGGCGTTTTGGAACATGCCACTGTGGTACAGCACATTCAGCAAATTCACGGAAGGGAGCAGAGTCTACCAGCTGGAAAGGCAGCAGCTGCAATGTGAGTAATTTTGCTAAGATGGCATTTAGATGCTGTGCTTGGGGATGGTTGGGACTATATTTTTTCTTACGCTGCAGCAGCTCGGGAAACATAATCTGACTGTGTAAGTCTTCAGCTGATGGGATGCTGTCACACTGTGAGGAAGGAGCTGGTACATCCATTACTGTAGCATCAGTGGAGGTCAGTGGAGGTTGTAGGTAATGACATGGCAGGACATACAGTGGGGGTAGAGACAGATGAGGAGGAGGAGGACCTACGAAAATTTTGCGCCAATGGGATGTGTGGCAGGTGGTCATATGTCACCTCAAGCACGTGGTACCCAAGCGTCCGGTGTCTTTCCAACGCTTGAGCCTCATCTGACATAGATTACAAATAGCAACAGTGGGGTCTGCTGCACATTTCTTAAAGAACTCCCAGACAGCAGAGTTCCTGGATGTGTTCTTTGAGACAACAGCGCTCTGCACCTGAGCAGCTCTGACATCTGATGCCTTGGACTGGCTAGTGCTACGGTTGGTCACAGAGGATGTTGTGCCTCGTGTTTGCTGTGCCTCCTCCTCCTCCTCCCCTGGTTAGCCAATCCACCAAATCCTCTGTATGTTGCTGCTGCTTAAGACTAGGGATGAACTGTTCGGTTCGATCAGTTCGGAGTTCGATTCGAACTTTGGCCGTTCGCAAGTTCGCGAACTTGGAACTTTTTTGGCGTGTTTGGTTCGAGTTCGCAAGAAAATAATAATTTTGAAAAGAGTATAAAAAATGCTTAAAAATCTAGAGATAAAGAGACTCTTTAATGCAGAATATTATAAGCAACGGTTTATTAGATATTGAATTAAAAACTAATCTCTAAGTGCAAAGATTCTCACCTCTAAATGACCTGTGTTTTCAAACGGCAAAAACAGGTGTTTTTAGTCTAGTCTAATGAATTTGATACATTGTATGTACAATGAGGGTGTGGTGTGTCTCCTGATGTGTCAAACAACGCCTGTGCTTCTGAGAAGTGTTAATTTCTCTTCTAAATCTTCTAATATGCTGCATTTCACTGCTGCTCAGCTCATTTTTACCGCTTTCGCTCATCATGTTTAAATGCGATTTGAAGCCACATTTTATAAAATGACGCAGACATATTAGATATCGTTCTTTCCGGCAGACTCCACAGATTCATAATATATCATTTTTATATGTATACGTCATGTCCTGCCTGTATATTATGACAAAAGATGCAATAAAAATTGCATTTTTAATCATCTGCAGTGTGTAAAGTGTTTTTTTTCACATTTTAGGCTAGGGTCAGACGAACGCATTTTTATGTTGTCTGTGAAAAAGTGCGTTCGAACGAATGGACGCATTTTTTCACAGAATACGTGATAGTGGTCATACTATGCGCATTTTCGTCCGTGATTTTGTACGGATCATCAATAAAACACTTCTTGCATCTGGACGTTATGTTGGCCGGACATTAGCAGCGTCTGACGTCTCCAATTCACGCACACACGCCTCTAGCGGACGCAGCGCACTCTGTACATCAGTACTAGCGGTTTCACGTTCTCGAAAAAATGCGTTCATTTTCCACTTGCGTTGCGCAGCCGGACTTTTGTGCGACCGTACTTCGTATATTGGCCGTCATTGCCCGGCATTTGCTGCTAGTGCGGCCGTGATTAAGTGCGCCTGCACGCGCGTTCGCACTGCCTCAGTCTGACCCTAGCCTTAGCACATGAGCTGTTATGTTTTCTATGGGGTGCGCTTGTACAAAATTTAGAAATGGGGACTTGTTACATTTTGTGGGGGGAATTACGTGATTTATAGCAAACACACCCCATAGAAAAAAATCATTAGTGCATCATCGTTTACATTATAATTGAAATGCGAACAATATTGCTGCATTAATAAAAATAACACACAAAAAAAATACATGTTTTTATTTTCTTTTTCCTTTTTTTTTACTTTATACCTGGTCATGTTGGGTATCATTCGAAAGGCCATGCTCAGTCCTTTCGATTGACACCCTCCATGACCCCCTAGCTGCCAGGAGATATCGGGGTTCAAATGAAACCCCTATCTCCACCAGGGGATTGGCCTGGGCAATATATATATATGCATTATGTGAGCTGGCCTGTGCCTGGCCAATATATATACGCATGATGTGAGCTGGCCTGGGCATGGGTAATATATATACACATGATGTGAGCTGGCCTGGGCATGGGTAATATATATACACATGATGTGAGCTGGCCTGGGCAATATATATATACGCATGATGTGAGCTGACCTGGGCCTGGGCAATATATATATACGCATGATGTGAGCTGGCCTGGGCAATATATATATGCATGATGTGAGCTGGCCTGGGTATGGGCAATATATATATATGCATGATGTGAGCTGGCCTGGGCAATATATATACGCATGATGTGAGCTGGCCTAGGCAATATATATATGCATGATGTGAGCTGGTCTGAGCATGGGCAATATATATACGCATGATGTGAGCTGGCATGGGCAATATATATATATACGCATGATGTGAGCTGGCCTGGGCCTGGGCAATATATATATGCATGATGTGAGCTGGCCTGGGCCTGGGCAATATATATATACGCATGATGTGAGCTGGTCTGGGCCTGGGCAATATATATACGCCTGATGTCAGCTGGCCTGGGCATGGGCAATATATATATATGCATGATGTGAGCTGGTCTGGGCCTGGGCAATATATATACGCATGATGTGAGCTGGCCTGGGCCTGGACAATATATATATGCCTGATGTGAGCTGGCCTGGGCCTGGGCAATATATATATGCATGATGTGAGCTGGCCTGGGCATGGGCAATATATATAAACGCATGATGTGAGCTGGCCTGGGCCTGGGCAATATATATATGTATGATGTGAGCTGGCCTGGGCCTGGGCAATATATACACGCCTGATGTGAGCTGGCCTGGGCAATATATATACGCATGATGTGAGCTGGCCTGGGCATGGGCAATATATATATATATACGCATGATGTGAGCTGGCCTGGGCAATATATATACGCATGATGTGAGATGGCCTGGGCCTGGGCAATATATATACGCATGATGTTAGATGGTCTGGGCAATATATATACGCAAAGAGAAATTTGGTGTGTCTGAAATTGAAACTTACGTGACAACTCTTATTATTTTTTCGTTAATTTATATTTGTTCAATACAGTTAATTTTAATTTGTTTAATAGAGTTAATTGAAAATGGTTTAATACAGTTTATTCATATTTATTTTACCTTTACTATTGGTGCTTTTCAAACTTTATTCTTAAATAAAAAGAAATTTAGCAGTTTCATGTTGAGTCGTCTTTTTTTTTTTGGGGTGGTGCAACAAGCTGGTCTTGCCTAGGGCGCAAAATAGTCTAGCACCGGCCCTGACTGCATGGTCCACCCCTGCACTCTTCCACAATACCACAGAGGGGTTACTGTATGATGGCACTTGCTGGCCTGGCACCAAAGGCACAATATTTGGGTGCACTGCCACTGACTAGGGATAGCCGAACACCCCCCGAGTTCGGTTCGGGCCCGAACCTGAACTTCCCATATGTTCGGGTCCGAACCCGAACCCGAACTCCATGCAAGTCAATGGGGCTGAAAATTCGGTTTTTAGAGTGCCCTCCAAGAGAGCATATATGCTAGATATTTACCATAAAAGGTGTATGGGGGTCCGCTTGGGGTGGCAGTCTGTATGAAAAGAGGAGACATTTTCGTAAACGCAGAGAAAGTTTACTAATTTTTTTGGCTAAATTATTGTGAAACATATGCAGGCTTTGGATGAAAGTGACAATAGGTGCTTCAAAATTGGTCCTTTAGCGTCGCCAACAGTGCCGTCACACCGTAACCCCTCTGAGGATATGAATCTGATACAGGCGTCAGTGGCAGTGCACCCAAATATTGTGCTTTTGGTGCCAGGGCTGCAAGTACTATCATACAGTAACCCCTCTGTGGTATTGTGGAAGAATGCAGGGGTGAACCTTGCGGTCCTATATTAAAAAGATATGCATCTGGTTAAGGCGTCTGTGCACCCAGATATTGTGCCTTTGGTGCAAGACTGCCAGGCCAGCAAGTATCATCATACAGTAACCCCTCTGTAGTATTTTGGAAGAATGCAGGGGTGGACCATGTGGTCCTATATTGAAAAGATATGATTCTGGTCAAGGCGTCAGTGCACCCAGATATTGTGCCTTTGGTGCCAGGCCTGCAAGTATCATCATACAGTAACCCCTCTGTGGTATTGTGGAAGAGTGCAGGGGTGGACCATGTGGTCCTATATTGAAAAGATATGATTCTGGTCAAGGCGTCAGTGCACCCAGATATTGTGGCCTTTGGTGCCAGGCCAGCAAATGTCATCATACAGTAACCCCTCTGTGGTATTGTGGAAGAATGCAGGGGTGGACCATGTGGTCCTATTGAAAGATATGATTCAGGTCAAGGCGTCAGTGCACCCAGATATTGTGCTTTTGGTGCCAGGCCTGCAATGCTATCATAATACAGTAACCCCTCTGTGGTATTGTGGAAAAATGCAGGGGTGCACCATCTGGTTCTATATTGAAAAGATATGATTCTGGTCAAGGCGTCAGTGCACCCAGATATTGTGCCTTTGGTGCCAGGCCAGCAAGTATCATCATACAGTAACCCCTCTGTGGTATTGTGGAAGAATGCAGGGGTGGACCATGTGGTCCTATATTGAAAAGATATGATTCTGGTAAAGGCGTCAGTGCACCCAGATAGTGTGCCTTTGGTGCCAGGCCAGCAAGTATCATCATACAGTAACACCTCTGTGGTATTGTGGAAGAATGCAGGGGTGGACCATGTGGTCCTATATTGAAAAGATATGATTCTGGTCAAGGCGTCAGTGCACCCAGATATTGTGCCTTTGGTGCCAGGCCAGCAAATGTCATCATACAGTAACCCCTCTGTGGTATTGTGGAAGAATGCAGGGGTGGACCATGTGGTCCTATATTGAAAAGATATGATTCTGGTCAAGGCGTCAGTGCACCCAGATATTGTGCTTTTGGTGCCAGGCCTGCAATTGCTATCATAATACAGTAACCCCTCTGTGGTATTGTGGAAAAATGCAGGGGTGGACCATGTGGTCCTATATTGAAAAGATATGATTCTGGTAAAGGCGTCAGTGCACCCAGATACTGTGCCTTTGGTGCCAGGCCAGCAAGTATCATCATACAGTATCCCCTCTGTAGTATTGTGGAAGAATGCAGGGGTGAACCTTGCGGTCCTATATTAAAAAGATATGCATCTGGTTAAGGCGTCTGTGCACCCAGATATTCTGCCTTTGGTGCAAGACTGCCAGGCCAGCAAATATCATCATACAGTAACCCCTCTGTGGTATTGTGGAAGAGTGCAGGGTTGGACCCTGCGGTTCAAAAAATTAAAATGATATAAATCTGGCACAGGCGTCAGTGCAGCCAAATATTGTGCCTTTCATGGCAGCAAGTGCCTTCACACCGTAACCCTTTTGTGGTATTGTGGAAGAGTTCAGTGCTGGAGGTTTTGTGAATGCAGAAGAGGACATCCCCGATCTATTCCATTACTTCAGCATCAGGGGATTGATAGCTGCTGATCCAGGACTGATTCATTTTTATAAATGTCAGCCAGTCTACAGAGTCAGACAGACGCACTCTTTTGTCTGTGACAAAACCTCCAGCGGCACTGAACATCCTTTCAGAAAGCACGCTAGATGAAGGGCAACCTAGTAGCTGCATAGCATATTGGCTAAATTCTGGCCAGTGATCCAATCTCAACACCCAGTAAGCCAGTGGATCATCTGCTGGAAAGGTATCCAGGTCTGCCCTTGCCCCTATGTAGTCCTGCACCATATGGTGAAGACGCTGGCAATGGGTGCCTACATTTGACGTCCCTGGGCATCGAGGACTAAAAAAATAAAAAAATGCATCAGTCAAGCGGCCCTGGCATTCACCACTATTCCTCTGATCATCCGCAGCCTCAGAAGCACGTGTGTCAGCACTTGGTTATCTACCAGTGCCTGGAAAGGTGTTACACAAGTGTCGCTTTAGAGCGTCCTCAAGTTTTTCATGCTGTGCTCCCTCTGTGCGGGCAGGATGAGCTGTGCAACTTTACCCTTGTATCGTGGATCAAGAAGGGTTGCCAACCAGTAATGATCCCTCTCCTTGATAGCACGAATCCTGTGGTCCTTTAGCAGGCTTTACATCATTAGGGAGCCCATGCAGTGTAGGTTGGAGGTGGCATTAGCTTCCGAGTCTTCCTGGTCAATGAGGATGACCGTATCGTGCACTTCCTCCTCCCAGCCACGCACTAGCCCTTGTGTTTCTGGTCACACGAAACCCTCCCTTGAGGAATCCCCACCTTCAATGCCCCCACTACTTAAATATTCTGCCTCCTCCTCATCCTCCTCCTGTCTGATCTGAGTAGGACCTGCTGGAATGCTGTCTGCGGAAAGACTGGGGCCTTGAGAGCTAGGGAAGGCCTCCTCTTCCTCCCGCTGCTTTGCTTCTAGAGCCACATCTATAATTCCCAGCAGAGTGTGCTCCAGCAGGAACACTAAAGGAATTGAGTCACTGATGCATGCACTGTCCCTGCTCTCCATCCTCGTTGCCTCCTCAAATGGTGACAGTACAGTGCATGCATCCTTGATCATCAGCCACTGTGGGGGGGGAAACAAGTTGACCTGAACCTGTCCTTGTGCCATACTCACACAGGTACTCGTTGATTGTCCTCTGCTGCTTGTGCAGATGCTGCAGCATTGCTAATGTCGTGTTCAACCTGGTGGGCATGTCACAGATCAGACAGTTTGTGGGAAGGTGGAATTCTCTTTGAATTTCTGCCAGGCGAGCGCTTGCTGGGAATGACCGTCTGAAGTGCCTGCAGACTTTTCTGGCCTGGATGAGAAGCTCTGGCAGCCCTGGGTACTTGGTTAGGAAATGCTGTACCACCAGATTTAGGACGTGTGCTAGGCATGGTACATGCATCAATTTACCCTTGCGTAGGGCGGAGAGAAGGTTGCTGCCATTATCGCAGACGATCATTCCCAGCTGAAGCTGGCGTGGTGTTAACCATCTCTGCACCTGCCCCTGCAGAGCTGACAGAATTTCTGGCCCGGTGTGGCTCCTGTCCCCTAAACAAACCAGCTTAAGCACAGTATGGCATCTTTTTGCTTGAGCCATTGCGTAGACCCTGTCAGGCGTCGGTTTAACTGCCTCTTCACCAGAGACAGAGAAGGAGGAGGAGGAGGAGGAAGAGGGAGAGGTGGTGGTGGAGCAGACAGACCTCATACAAGCAGCTTTCTGGAGGCGTGGTGGATGAACAAGCTCCAGCACAGAGCCCCGTCTTGGATCCCTCCCAGCTGCAATCAGAGTTACCCAGTGTGCCGTGAAGGAAATGTAACGACCCTATCCATGCTTGCTGGACCACGTGTCTAAAGTCACATGCACCTTGCTGTTGACTGCCTTTCCCAATGACTGGATAACATTGTCTTCCACGTGCTGGCATAGTGCTGGAATGGCCTTGCGTGAAAAGTAATGGCGTTTTGGAACCTGCCACTGTGGTACAGCGCATTCAGCAAATTCACGGAAGGGAGCAGAGTCCACCAGCTGGAAAGGCAGCAGCTGCAATGCGAGTTATTTTGCTAAGCTGGCATTTAGACGCTGTGCTTGGGGATGGTTGGGACTATATTTTTTCTTTCGCTGCAGCAGCTGCGGCAACGTAATCTGACTGCGTAAATCTACAGCTACTGGTATGATGTCACATTGTGAGGAAGGACCTGGTACATCCATTACTGTAGCATCATCCCTGTCGGTGGAGGTTGTAGGCAATTGCATGGCAGGACATACAGTGTGGGTAGAGACAGAGGAGGAGGAGGAGTACCTACGCAAAGTTTTGCCCCAACGGGATGTGTGGCACTTGTTCATATGTCGCCTCAAGCACGTGGTACCCAAGTGTCCGGTGTTTATCCCACGCTTCAGCCTCCTCTGACATAGATTACAAATAGCAACAGCAATAGCTGCACATTTCTTAAAAACTCCCAGACAGCAGAGTTCCTGCATGTGGTCTTTGAGACAACAGCACTCTGCACCGGAGCAGCTCTGACATGTAATGCCTTCGACTGGCTAGTGCTACGGTTGGTCACAGAGGATGTTGTGCCTCGTGTTTGCTGTGCCTCCTCCTCCTCCTCCTCCTCCCCCTCCTCCTCACTTCGATCTGGCACCCAGGTGGAGTCAGTGTCCTCATCATCATCAATGTCATCTTCACCCCCTATCTCCTAGTCACTGGAGCCAACTTGGCAGTATGCTGCAGCTGCTGGGGCAACATGAGTGCCAGTTATTTGTGTGTCATCACTGGCACCCCCTTCCTCTAGGTTGATTATACTCCCTTGCTCAACCTCAGAGATTGAATCAGAGCACTGTACTTGCTGCGCATCTTCAAGCAGCATGTCACTCTCATTGTAGTCAAACAATTCAGCTGACTCCTCCGTGTGTGATAGCGAGGCTACGGCAGGAGTAGCTGTGGACATGGAGGCTGCATTAGATGCTTTGGCAGCTAAGGTGGACTGTAAAGAACTAGAAGCCTGGCTGGCAGAGGACTCAGAGGATGAGGATGGCCTGGTTAGCCAATCCACCAAGTCCTCTGTATGTTGCTGCTGCTGCTTAAGACGGCAAGCACCAGTTAGAAAGGACAAGCGTGCCCCTGCAGAGGATGCACCACGTCCACCACGACCAGAGGCACAGCCTCCCGACACAGGGGCTGCTTGCCCTCTTATCTGTGTCTGGGAGCGTCTGCCAGTCCTTATTGTTCTTTCAGACATGGTGAGTGATATATAGATTAATATATACAGAACTCTGATTCAACTCTGGTATAAAGATTTAAATAACTCTGGTTTAACTCAGTGAGAAACACTGATAGCCCGCAGCCAGTGACAAGAGACAGATCACCTCAATTCACAAATGTTTTAAAGAAATTGGTGAGCCCCAAAATAATGCGTGGTACTGTTTGTGTGACAAGACACAGATCACCTTAATTCACAAATGTTTTAAAGAAATTAGTGAGCCCCAAAATACAGCGTGGTACTTTTTGTATGACGAGACACAGATCACCTTAATTCCCAAGTGTTTTAAAGAAATTAGTGAGCCCTGTCACAGAATGTACCTGAGCGCTCCTTCCAGCGAGCCGCGTGACTAAAAACTCAGACAGTTTTAAAGATCTTTTTTCCTTTTATATTTCGGTTATGCGTTTAAGTGTATGGACATTTTATTTCATGTCTAGATGTGGTTTTACTGGTGTGGTTTTTATTAGAGTGTGATGTATTAACATGTATCCTGTATTGTATGAGGGCATTTAAGTCTGGACATGTCTCAGAGCATTCAAGTCTGGACTTGTCTTTGTGTTGTGTGTATAAAAGGATCTGCCCAAACCTTTTAATAAATCAGTTTCTGTTTTGAAGTCATAAAGCTTCGTCTGGTGAGTTCTTCCAGGGAATATCACATTGCACCTAGAAGGCACTCAGCGGCCTTCCACATCACGTCTATCCCAGGAAAAGGAGCCTCAAGTCAGCCCAGCAGCCACCTCCACACCAACAAGAGGTCGGTAGATCAGGCTGCTCGAGATGCCGAGTGCCGAGCCACTCGGTAGTTGGGTCGGACGCCATCAAGGGGGTCAGATAGGAGCAGGACCGCAGGCGGACACTCCATCCCGTCACACTGGTGGCAGCGGTGGGATAGCTCTCTGAACCCCCAGAAAACACACAGCATGGCACACTATGCAACTTTAAAAAGAAGCACCCTTCAAGACCTGCTAGAGTGCCGTGGAGGAATTGCCGGCACCAAAAACAAGAAAGCCCTGGTCAAGGAGCTTACAAGGATGGACCAGCGAATGAGGGGAACCCCAACCCCGACTCCGGCCACTGAAGATCCCCTCCGAAAGAAAGCTCGAGCAATATTAGAGATACGCGGCACCACCCCCTCCAAGGCCGCAGTTGTACAACTCATGACGGTCCTCCAAGACGGTGAGGAGCGAGAAAAGGAGCACCAACACCAGCAGCGGTTGGCCAAGCTCCAAGCGACATGGACAGAATACCCCGCCCCTGAAACCTACCCCGTAGAGCCATGGGTTGAGGTTGACAGCCCGCCTGGAGCTTCGTCCATTGACTCTACACCCCCAGCAATCCTTTTATGGGGACTTACAGCTTGTCTGGAGCTTCGTGGGAGGAACCCGCACTCCCCAGCGATACTTGGGAGGAGATTTACAGCTTGCCTGGAATTTCCATCAAGGAAGCTATACCCCCCAGTGACTGGCTCGACGATGATATCTGCACCATTAAGAAGGCGAAAGCGGAGTTCCAGAGAAGACTGCAGGAGAGCAGCGATCTCTATCCAGGATCCGCAACAGACCGCCTGGAGTTCGAACGGTGGGATGAGATCCGCCGAGGCCTCTGGTACGAGGCCCTGGTACATGGACAGTACCACCAAGGTACCGAGATCCCCTCCGAATCGGGATCCAGGCGGTCTGTTGCGGATCCTGGATAGAGATCGCTGCTCTCCTGCAGTCTTCTCTGGAACTCCGCTTTCGCCTTCTTAATGGTGCAGATATCATCGTCGAAAACCAGGCGCAGGATAGGGCCTGAGAGGCCTTCCTGGAAGGATGACCCTCAGAGGGGTGGGAGGCAGAGCTCCACCACTTGGTGCAACGAGAGATTGCACTGGATGCCAGCTACCGGGCCTTCCAGTGGCTGATGGTCCCACTGATGCCCAGCACAACCCACGCCATGCCCACCGTAGGCCTCGACTATGGCGGCACAGGGCCACTGTATGAGAGGATGGCCAACGACCCTGAGTTTTGAGAAGATACGGAGTGGCGTCTGGATCAGATCATGGATCTTCGGATGGAGGGCCCAGCCGACTGGGACGAGGTGGACCTCGATGAACTGGAGCTCCTGGCCCGACAGGAATGCGAGCTTGAGAAGGCCTACAAGCAACTGTGTAACGGAGCCCCACAGCTAGGCTCAAGTCCCATGGCCTGGGACTAGTCGGCGGAGGAATTGGAGCCTGAGAGCCTGAGATAGGGTTCCCCGTCGCGTACCCAGCAGAAGCGCTGGCAATGGGGCAGAGCGCCGCTGACCTCTGCCCGCCTCCCCCGTTCTGCCACGAGGAGCAGACAGATGTTCCCCCCGGGCTTGTCTTTCCCCAGCCCTTGATTTCCCCGGAGATGGAGGACCCCATGCTCACCTGAGAAGACCCGGCGCCAGTGGCAATTTCCCCAACGGAAATACTGGCAGCCGGACAGAGCGCCGAGGCCCTCTGCCCACCGTCCTTGATTATTTCCCCAGACCCACCCGAGGATCCCCCTGGGCATGTTTCCACACAGCCCCTGACCTCCTTCATTATGGAGGATGCCCTCATCCCACAAGGAGACCCCTACCCAGCAGAAGAGCTGGCCACGGGGCAGAGCACCTCTGGCCTCTGCCCACTCTCCACAGTCTGCCACGAGGAACGGACAGATGTTCTCATCGGGCTGGTTTGCCCGCAACCTTTGATCCCCCTGAAGATGGAAGAAGCCATCCTCCCTCAAAGCGACCCATACCCAGCAGAAGCGCTGGCAACGGGACAGAGCGCCGCTGGCCTCTACCCACTCTCCACCGCCTACCCCGAGGAGCTGATGGCTGATACCCCCGGGTTGACTTGCCCGCAGCACTTGGTTTCCCCGGAGAGGGAGGAAGCCATCCTCCCTCCCAGAGACCCTTCTCCAGCAGAAGCACTGGCTACGGGGCAGAGTCGTTGTCAACTCTGCCCACTGGTCCAACCCTTTGGCCCGGAGGCCTCCTACAGCCACTACTTTTTCCAGCAGCTGACCAGAGCGCTCGGGACGCATGCAAGTGGCCTGCGTTTTTCCCGGGTGCGTGATACCCCCGGAGGTGGTACAGGCGGTACCCCTCCCCGACGACAGAACCCTTCCCCAGGAGGGGATACCTGCCACCAACTGCCCCAACGGGGTGCCCGGCGCTGGAGCCTGGAGCACCCCTCGGACAGCGGGTTAGTTTACGAGGACAAGTGGAGAAGCCTGGTGGCTCGCCTCCTACCCACAGACTATGGGCCACAGAGAATGCTCCGACTTCCCCGATTCGACCCGTTGGGGTCCAACCGTGTCCGTCGGACTTTATTGGGGGGAGAAATGTCACGGAATGGACCTGAGCGCTCCTTCCAGCGAGCCGCGTGACTAAAAACTCAGACAGTTTTAAAGATCATTTTTTCCTTTTATTTTTCGGTTATGCGTTTAAGTGTATGGACATTTTATTTCATGTGTAGATGTGGTTTTACTGGTGTGGTTTTTATTAGAGTGTGATGTATTAACATGTATCCTGTATTGTATGAGGGCATTTAAGTCTAGACATGTCTCAGAGCATTCAAGTCTGGACATGTCTTTGTGTTGTGTGTATAAAAGGATCTGCCGAAACCTTTTAATAAATCAGTTTTTGTTTTGAAGTCATACAGTTTAGACTGGTGAGTTCTTCCAGGGAATATCACATTGCACCTAGAAGGCACTCAGCGGCCTTCCACATCACTTCTATCCCAGGAAAAGGAGCCTCAAGTCAGCCCAGCAGCCACCTCCACACCAACAAGAGGTCGGTAGATCAGGCTGCTTGAGACGCCGAGTGCCGAGCCACTCGGTAGTCGGGCCGGACGCCATCAAGGGGGTCAGATAGGAGCAGGACCGCATGCGGACACTCCATCTCGTCACAAGCCCCAAAAAAAATTGCTGGCTGTGTGACGAGACACAGAAGATCACCTTAATTCCCAAGTGTTTTAAAGAAATTAGTGAGCCCCAAAATACAGCGTGGTACTTTTTGTATGACGAGACACAGATCACCTTAATTCCCAAGTGTTTTAAAGAAATTAGTGAGCCCCAAAATACAGCGTGGTACTTTTTGTATGACGAGACACAGATCACCTTAATTCCAAAGTGTTTTAAAGAAATTAGTGAGCCCCAAAATACAGCGTGGTACTTTTTGTATGACGAGACACAGATCACCTTAATTCACAAGTGTTTTAAAGAAATTAGTGAGCCCCAAAAAGATTTGCTGGCACAGTGACAAGACCCAGAAAATCACCTCAGTTCACAAATGTTTTAAATAAAGTTGTAAACCCCAAAAAAACTTGCTGACACAGTGACAAGACACACATCACCTAAATTCCCTGATATTTGGTCGAAATGAGACCCCCCCAGTAGCGTGGCAGACTGGCAGTAACAACACACACAACTATCTTCTTTGAAATCTCCTCTGAAATGCGTGCAGAAGCGCTGCGTTGAAACCTTATATAGTGTGCTGCGGGACTTAGCTCTGTGAGCCCATGATTGGGCAAAATTTGCCCAATCAGGACTCTGAGAGGTGATTGGCATAGTGTTCAACCAGTTTTGCACCAGACCTGTGGTCAGGTGCAAGGCTGTAGCCAATTAGGAGCTTCAGGCAGTGGGAAAATGCATTGTGGTCCATTGTGGTCGAACATGCGGCGAACACCCGGAAATGTTTGGGGTTCGCGATCTACTCGAACAGGCTAAGTTCGGGTCGAACCCCGAACCGTCCAAACCCGAACAGCTCATCCCTAATAAAGATTAAAGATTTCCAGAACTCTGGTATAACTCAGTGAGACACCCTGATAGCTGGCAGCCAGTGACAAGACACAGATTACAATTCCCAGATACCTCCTATAAATCAGTGAGACCCCATGATGGGTGGCAGTGACAAGACACAAATTACAATTCGCAGAAGTCTGCTACAAGTCAGTGAGACCCCCTGATAGGACCCCCTGATAGCTGGCAACAGTGACAAGACACAGATTACAATTCGCAGAAATCTGCTAGACGTATGTGGGACCCCCTGATAGCTGGTAGTGAGAAGACACAAATTACAAGTCTCAGAAACCTCCTATAAAACAGTGAGACCTCCTTATGGGTGGCAGTGACAAGACACAAATTACAATTCGCAGAAATCTGCTACAAGTCAGTGAGACCCCCTGATAGGACCCCCTGATAGCTGGCAACAGTGACAAGACACAGATTACAATTCGCATAAATCTGCTAGAAGTATGTGTGACCCCCTGATAGCTGGCAGTGAGAAGACACAGATTACAAGTCTCAGAAACCTCCTATAAAATCAGTGAGACCCCCTGATGGGTGGCAGCCAGTGAGAACACACGGATTGTAACAATTCCCAAATATTTTGTAGAAATTACTGACCCCCCAAAATACTGGGTGGCAGTGACAAGACACAGATTACCTCAATTCCCAAATATTTTGTAGAAATTACTGACCCCCACACAGATTAGAACAATTCCCAAATATTTTTTTTTTTTTTGTAATTCAAATTTTATTGTAGAAAGTAAAGACAGATATTACAGGATATCAAGACAGGTATACAGAGTACAATATCGAGAATGACATAAAAATCAGAAAGGAAACATATACAACCACAGAAACGCACCAACGGGGTAATAGCATTGGGTTCAAAGAGGTGCGAACACGTTCCTCACAGCCTAGCAGTTATACCAGCCTAAACTTCGGCATTGAGTGGGAGTAGAGCAAGGTAAGAATTATACAGTCTCGGAAACCTCTCGTCAGAGGCATAAACCTCCCAAGGTGTGTACCACCTCAGCCTTTGGAAAGCAACGGTCGTCATCTGCTTCTCCATGGTTGCAAGAGAAAGGAAAGGAGAGAGTGAGAAGCAAAGAAAATAAAGGAAAAGGAGAGTAAGAAAAAAAGGGGGGGAAATGGGAAAAAAAAGGGGGGAGGGGTGGGGGGCAGAAAAAGAAGGGGGGGAAGTGTACAACTCTCATGTCCTGGGGAGTTCGCCCCAGCAGCCACAACCTCAAACTATCTCTAAAGCACGGAGTGTAGTAGCCGCGTTAGCGTCCCAATGGTCCACTTCAGTCCCATGTCAGCCTCCACTCCCCTGATCGTAGCCTCCAGGAGGTCTATGGAGTGGAAAGTCTCAACCCGATGTAGCCACGATCGGATTGACGGCACCTCCAGGGAACGCCAGTCTACTGGGATCAAAGCTCGATCCTCTAACATCATGAGGAGTAGTACCGACCACTTCAGGGTCCCAATGGGAAGAAGAATGTGAAAAAGCAGGAAGCATCCTGCGGTGAATGGAAGATTCGTATCAGTCACCTGATGGATGGCAGAGTGGATCAGTTTCCAGAACCCAAGCACTCGTGGGCAGGACCACCAAACATGTAGGTACGTACCCGCGACAGTATCACATCGCCAGCAGGTGGGAGTAACGTCCAGGTTAATGTGATGTAAGAGCAATTCCCAAATATTTGTAGAAATTACTGACCCCCCAAAATTCTGGGTGGCAGTGACAAGACACAGATTACCTCAATTTCCAAATATATTGTAGGAATTACTGACCCCCCAAAATAGTTGCTGGTGGCAGTGACAAGATACAGATCACCTCAATTCCCAAATATTTTGTAGAAATTACTGACCCCCAAAATACTGCGTGGCACTGGCAAGACACAGATCACCTCAATTCCCAAATATTTTGTAGAAATTACTGACCCCCAAAATACTGAGTGGCACTGGCAGTGACAAGACAAACATCACCTCAATGCACAAATATTTTGTAGAAATTACTGAGCCCCCAAAATTCTGGCTGGCAGTGACAAGACACAGATTACCTCAGATTAGCTCAATTCACAAATATTTTGTAGAAATTACTGAGCCCCCAAAATAGTTGCTGGGAGTGAGAACACAAAGATTACAACAATTCCCAGATATTTGGTAGAAATGAGACCCCCCCAGGCTGGTGGCAGACTGGCAGTAAGAACACACACTAACACAAGATCAATCGCCTCTCAAATTTCCTCTCAAACACGTGCTGAACGCTGTGTGAAGCCTTATATAGTGTGCTGCGGGACTTAGCTCTATGAGCCCATGATTGGACAAAATTTGCCCAATCAGGACTCTGATCCGTGATTGGCATAGTCTTGAACCTGTCTTGCACCTGACCTGTGGTCAGGTGCAAGGCTGTAGCCAATTACAAGCTTCAGGCCAGTGGAAAAGTGCATTGTGGTCCATTGTGGTGCATTGTGGGCAAACAAGCGGAAATGTTCGTAGTTCGCGAAACACAAGAACAGGCTATGTTCGATGCGAACTCCGAACCGATGAAACCGAACAGCTCATCTCTATTGTGGGGGTCTCATTTCTACTAAATATCTGGAAATTGTTGTAATCTGTGTGTTCTCACTGCCACCAACTATTTTGGGGGTGTGCACCCAAATATTGTGCCTTTGGTGGCGGCAAGTGCCTTCACACCTTAAGTAACCCCTCTGTGGTATTCTGGAAGAGTGCAGGGTTGGACCCTGCAGTCCAATATTAAAGGAACACTCTAATCAAAAATCCCCCCCCTGTTTTTTTACATTAAGCCATCCCTATTCCCTCACTAACTAGGTAGGGATTTTTAATTTTTTTGTAACTGTAATACTTACCCTAAAATCCACTTGTTTCCAGCGGCGTCTTTCTTTTTATATACTCTCCTCCCTCCTCTTCCGCTCCCGTCCTTCTTGCTTTCAGTTGCCTTCTGGTTTACGTGAGAAGCGCGCATGCGCACCTCTTACGTAAGCCAGCCAATCGGCAGGCTTCCTCCCGGCTCCATCTGCTGAGGATTAGTGTTGCGAGCAAGAGGATGCGCGCAACACTAATCCTCAGGCTGCCGCCAGCTACTGCGGTGAGTTGGAGACTCGCTTTCAGTGCGATGACGTCTCCTACTCGGAAATAGTCGGCAGAAGTGGGAAATCTGAATCTCACTCTGCTGACTGACAGCTGGGAGGGCGGAGTAAAGTCCTCCGCCTCTCTCAGCTGTTTTCAGCTTTTTTAGCTGATCTGCTGAGCGGAGGGAGGGGGTACAGGCAGAGGAATACTCAGGGCATCATGACCACCTAAAAAAACTTAGGTGGTCATGTTGCCTAGAGTATCCCTTTAAAATGATATGAATCTGGTATAGGTGTCAGTGGCAGTGCACCCTGTGGCAGTGGCAGTGCACAAAATGTGCCTCTTTCTGTCTAATCTTATAGGTTTGCCTATCTTCTTCACTCAGTTTTTTTATAATTATTGAATGCTATCTTTTTTTCTTCACTATTTTGGCCACTTCTGTAGAGTACCACAGTACTGGTTTCTTCCCTTTTTTGTTTTTGCTAACAAGCTGAATGCAATTGCCTGTGACCTTCAATAATGCCTCCTTTAAATAATCCCATTTCTCCTGGACTCACTTTAAACTCCTCCAGTCTGATAATGACTCATTCACACAAAATCTCATTTTAGAAAAATCTTTTTTTTTAAAGTCTAAAACCTTAGTTTTTGTGTGGTGCGGCTCCATCTCTGTTCTTATATTAAACCACACTGACTGGTGATCACTAGATCCCAAATTTTCACCTACAACAACGTCTGATACCAAACCTCCATTTGTGAGTATTAAATTCAATATGGCCTCTTTAAGGGTCGGCTCCTCAACTACTTGTGTTAGAGATAATCCCAGTAGGGAGTTTAGAATATTTGTATTCCTGGTGCACCCAGCTATTTTGGTTTTCCAGTTCACATCAGGAAGATTAAAGTCCTGCATGATAATAACTTCCCCCTTCATTGTCATTTTGGCTATTTCCTCCACTAGCAGATTATCTAGCTCTTCTACTTGTCCAGGGGGTCTATAGATCACACCTACACGAGCTACTGTATGATTACCAAATGTTAGCGTAACCCAAACTGACTATGTTCACCTCGCTCACTTCTATTTGTTTCGTTTTTATGTTGTTTTTTACATACAGGGCCACTCCTCCTCCTTTCTTACCTTCTCTGTCTTTTCTATATAAAGAGTACCCCGGTATTGTTATGTCCCAGTTATTTTTATCACTGAACCATGTCTCAGTAACTGCCACTAAATCTACTTTTTCAGCTGCCATCATTGCCTCCAGTTCATTGATTTTATTGACTAAACTGCGAGCATTTATAGACACGACTCTGAGCTTACCCCGCATGTTGCTTGCACCCTCAGATTTAGTTTAGGGGGACAATCGGGCAGATTGTTTTTTACCTTTTTGTCCCCCCCTCCTAGTTTAAATATTCCTTTGTGAAACCTTTGAACTTCTCACTGAGAACATATGTTCCCCTATGAGTAAGATGCAAACCATCTTTTTTATACAGTTCCTTTCTGCTCCAATTAGAGCTATCATAGGACACAAAGCCAAATCCTTGCTCCTGACACCTTTCCCGAAGCCACAAATTAAATTTCCTAGTGTGCATCTGCCTATCTTGAGTGTTATGCACAGGCAGAACTTCAGAGAATGACACGTGGAAGCAATCTGCTGTATTTCACCTGCAAGAACACAAAAATCTTCCTTAATCTCAGAAACCTCATTGCTAGCCAAGTCATTTGTCCCTAGATGGACTAGAACATCCATTTCCCCTTCCTGCTTTGCTTGTTTGACAATATTGAGAATACGTCTCCTGTCTCTACGAGCAGTAGCCCCAGGAAGACATCTCACCAAACCACTACTCTCCAGCTCAACACCTCTTATGATAGAATCACCCAGCAACAATTGCCTTCTATCAAGTCCCACCTTTTCCTTTTTGTCCTAGGTTGCAGTCTTGCATACCTTAGGCATAGGGGATGGTGGTTCCTTAACTTTGGTGTCTGAGCCTACTTCCGTCTTACCACTACACTCTGAAAGTGCCTCAAAAGAATTAAGACGAGCTACAGACTGTGGGACATGCCTTCTATCCACAAGTCTAAGTCTACCAGATCCTACAGTAGTCCATCTGCCACTCCTAGCAGGCCTCTGTGGCAGTGGCTTTGTAACAGTCATAGCCTGAGTTTGTCTAACAGATAATTTACAAATCTCAGACTTCAAACAGGCAATTTCCTGCTGCAATAAAGAGAACTGCCTACATATCAGGCACCCTCCAAACCTCCAAAAATTGGATCTAAAAACAAATGCATGACAGCTCTTACACTGGACCAAGCCTGCCATTATAAATTGAAAGAATGGATTTAAAACAAACAAATCTTACCTTTTTGTAGGTTTTCTACCCCCTGTCTAACCTCAGACTACCTCCAGAGTATCTCCAGAATATCTCTAAGTGCCTCACTTGGAAGGATCGCACTTAGAAGGCTTCACAAGCTCAGTTAGGGTCTGAGGACTCTGAGCCCTGATTGGCATAGTCTTGCACCTGTCTTGCACCTGACCTGTGGTCAGGTGCAAGGCTGTAGCCAATTACAAGCTTCAGGCCAGTGGAAAAGTGCATTGTGGTCCATTGTGGTGCATTGTGGGCGAACACACGGAAATGTGCGATGTTCGCCGAACGGTAATGTTCGAATCAAACTCATGTTCTGATCGAACCACCAGCCCATCCCTACTCACCGCTTGCTGGTCGATTGGCATGGTTGCAAACAAAGCTTATGGAAATTTGCTTGCTGTTTTCTTCAGTGCACAAATCTGAAAAGTTGGTTCCAAAGTCAGACCCATAATGTCCTCATATTCCTCTGAATCTGCTGTCTCCTTATAAACAGCTCGTACTGCTGGCTTTCTTTGTTGTGAATTGACACGGCACTGACTAAGAAAATGATTGGCTTTACCGCATCCTATACATTTCTTGCCAAATGCTGGGCATTTCTGTTTTAGTCTCTTGTGATGCTTACCACAATACATGCACTGTATGGTCTTGTCTGGAGCCATTGTCATTCTGCTCTGTACCTTCCTAAGGGTGCAACTTGTTTCCATACCATGGACTGACCCTGCACTGGTGCTGTAACTCTCCAGCAGCTTCACCCTTGCTTTAGACAGTTCAGCAGCTCTGCTTATTTGTATACATTTTTCCAGTGTTAAATCCACTTCTCTCAGCAGGCATTCCCTGAGGTTAGAGTCACTTGTGTCACATACAATCCTGTCCCTTATTAAGGAGTCCCTGATATTTCCAAAGTTGCAAGTGGCTGCCACTGTACGCAGTGCTGTGACATATGCATCAATTCCTTCCTCTTCCATCTGAGTCCTTGAAAAAAAATGATATCTTTCCATAGTCTCATTTTTCTTTGGCTCACAATAATCATCAAATGCTTTAATTAGCACAGCAAAAGAGGGAGCTGCCACTCCTGGGAGAAGGGTGTCTTTTACCTCTCTGCCTTTGTCTCCAAGTAAGTAAAGGAACAGTTTTACCTTCATCTCCTCAGCTTTGTCAGCCATTATTAAGTCTGTGTATAGAAGAATATCTTCTTTACATCTCTTCCATGTCTGAGACAAATTTCTTGCCTGAAAATCCAGCAGACCTGGTGGTTTTAAACCTTCCATCTCTTCTTTTTGGTGTAGTTCTCAAATAATATCCGCTGCCACCATGTACATATGTTGCTGCTTATGAAATAGCCTCTCAGACTCCAGCTGCAGTGCTATGGTAAATTTATTACAGAATAACAAGATCTATAAGCTTCAGCTCTACCTTCTAGTCAGTGTCCATGACTCTGACTTCCTGATTAACTAACTTCCTGTTGAGCTGCAGTGCCACATATATTAAACGTCCCCTGGAACCAGACACTCGCTGTTATGGTTCCATACATATTGATACAATACTGAGCAACAAGTGGAGGATTTTTCATAGGCCGCTTGATGTAAATGTTGATTTCTGTGTGGATATTGTGAAATGCTGCTGCATCCTACATAATTATGTTTGTGCCAGGGACAGCGTTACTTTTGATGATACCCTCACAGTTATGGGTCTGGATGAATATGCAAATGATGACATACCTGTGAATAGACACAGCAACAGGTTTCGCGATGCTCTGTCTAATTATTTTACTAGCGATGCAGTTCAGGTGCCCTGGCAGCTGGGGAGCTTTGAACATGTGATGGCATCTATTATGTTTGCCATTTACTCTTATCGTACATGCAATTTACATGTGATTATGAATTAAATAATCATGTACTCACTGTGTAGCTTCTGTTCTCTGTCAGACCATGTTTCAAACTCTGGGTACATCACCCTCGACACTGCAACCCATGCGCTGGACTTCTTGTCCTTGTACAGGTCACAGACCATGTCCCATAGCTCGGGATGCTCCGCCACTGCAGCTATCAGACGCTCCACATCAATTTCTGGGCAAGCCATCGTCTGCAGCAACTGCTAGGTACCAACAGCCACAACAGGACACTTTTGCGTCTGGACGTTATATAGCCCACACATGTGCAGCGTCTGACGTCTCCTAATCAGGTAAACACTCCGCTATGCCGACGCAGCGCACTCTGTACGTCAGTACTAGTGTAGTGGTTCTACGTTCTCAAAAAAATGCGTTAGTTGGCCGCAAGCGTCGCACGGCCGAACGTTCGTGTGGTCGTACTTCGTATATTGTCCGTCATTGGCTGCTACTACGGCCGTGATTAAGTGCGCCTAAACGCACGTTAAAAATGCGTTAGTCTGACCCCAGTCTAAATAGATTAACCATTGCTTCTCTATGGGGAATTTCACTACCTTCGAACAGGCACCGTACTTTCTGGCAGTTTGCCAATATTTGGCAAACTGCTTGCTCTCTAAATAGCAGAATGGCACCATACGGGAAAATTCCATGTGCGGTGCCATTTCGGGGCCAGATTGTCGCTCTCTGAATAACACCTTAAAGTCACAGGGGACTTTATTTTTTTCTCAAGACTGCTTGGCCCATGTAATATATGTTAAAATTTAAGCTATTCTATAGTGGATTTACGTTAATATTTAGAACCATAGGCGTCTCTAGGGGGCCCGGGGGGGGCAATTGCACCCCCATCAAAAGATCAGCATCCAGCTTCCCCAATTCTTCAGACCGCTGTATCTCTGCCCTGTGTGCTGTACGTGGTCGATCGAGTCACTGGGAAGGGCAGAGTCAGGCCTTTGCAATGATACCCAACATGACTATATTCAGTGTAAAATAATAAAAATAAAAAAAGTAACCATTTTTTTCCACAGGATTGAAATGGCTCAGCGTTGAAAGGGTTAATTGTCAGACTATATATTACATTGTGTATTACTTTAGTTTTTGCCTTGGTTTAGTTGTATATTAAGGGTTAATGGGCAGGCTTCATCCCTCACAGTATACATTTTTTCCTTGATTAATGGGATTTTAGTGAGGCTTTATGCCTCACAGTGTATACATTTCGGGCCCTATCACCTGGTGTGAGCTAACCCTAGCGTCGGCATGTTTTTGCGTTAGTGCCGGGTAAAATGAGCCTAGTGCCTGTCCAACAGATCATTTTACTCTCGCTAGAAACAGGAAACAAATCACTTGGCACATTGCAATTAGCGATTCATAGCTCGAGCTTACTGTACTTTCCGCGTCCTATTCTTAACATGGGGAGTGCTACAGAGCACTTGCGCTATTGTAACCAACAGATCACTTGGTGCCTGCGCTAATTTCTAGACGGATGCTAATCGCAAAATGTTACCCACTGCTCAACACTACAGTGCTAACTCAAAAAAATCACAAACAGGTCCTCGCCCAAAAGTAACAGGCAATTGAAAGGAATGCAGCACAGGTGTTCTCTTGGCCCCATACACCATAGTAATGGATCTGGTCAGCAATGTCGCTGCTGTTGCAGTAGGCTCTATTATGATATATGTATCCTTTATCCACATATATCCTAATTCTAATATATTGCCCAATTTTAAACATTTTATGCCAGGGGTTATTCATAGCATGTAAGCGGTTGATTATTAGGGAGACCGTGTGGACCATGTTTAAAAGGCACATGGGTAAGTCTTGCCCTGAAACATGTATTATTTATATGCTGCAACAGGGAAATTGTCGCTCACCTGGCCTTCCTTTTGGATCTATTAAATGCATTGTAATGATTCTACATGCTGTTGGGTGGCATTTATCATGCAATGCCCATTATAATGTATTGTGTTTTACCTATGTTTCTTTTTGTGTCATCCTGTCCATTGTAGCTAGTCTGCTTGATCCCTCCCTCCTGTTATGTTTGTGTACAGTAACAGAATAAACAGAAAAAAAGAGCAGGAGCTCAGCTCAGTTGTGAAGCTCTGTGTCTGTCACGTTATTTTACATGGTGTCAGAAGTCTGCCTGGAACATGTATCACGCTTAGTATGGCATTATCGCAATTTGAACACCCTAAGATTGACTGGGACGCTCCCGACTTGAACCAAGAGTTTGAAAGATTTTGAAGCCATGTCACATTCGTGTTTGATGGCCACTATCAGAACAAACACCAAAAGCAGCGCGCAGGTTGGTTGGATTGGTGAGCAGGGCAGAGAGATATATAAAAAGCTACTCTGGGGAGAAGGTGAGAAGGATGATCCATCTAAAGTACTGGATAAATTTGCTAGCTATATAAGGCCAAGAAAAAATAAGAGAATAACCTCACACCGCTTTAACAAAGAAAGCAAGAAGTCCCTAAGGGTTTTGATCACTTTGTGAAGGATTTAAGACTCCTGCTAATGGATTGTGAGTATGCTGATCCAGATGATATGTTAATCGACGCAATAGTCGCTGGAGTCAGAGAAAAGCTCGTCCAAGAGAGACTCTTAGACAAAGGGGAAGATCTAACGCTACCGAAAGCAATTGAAATTGACCAACAGTTTGAACTGTCACAGAAGCAAATTAAAATAGTCAGAGAAGAATCATCTCAGGTACAAGCCATAAAAGGTGAATACACAATTCCAAACTTCAAATTAAAAAGTCTATCTAAAAAATCTGACAACATTTGTGCAGAAAGACATGTATACTAATCGAACATTCAACTGTTTAAGTTGTAACCAGAAAAACAAAAAGGCAGCGCTACTTCACTCTTTCGGGGGAAAAGGATGTACACAGGGAAAGGGAAGAGAACACAAGTACAATATAATGCCAACAGTCAAAAAGGACTGGTGGAGAATACCATTGAATTCAAAGGACACTTAAAGTCAAATAGAGCATACATTATGCATATTAAGGAAAGTTCTAAAAAATTAGAATGGTTTCTGTGCACGAGTGTTCTTTCTTCTGTTGGTGGGTATGTGTCCAACTTGTGGGGTGGATACCTCAACAGAGAAAGAGAAAAGTACGTAGTGTAATATTGTATGTCCAAATGGAATGAAAAAGGTAATTGAAAAAGGACTCACATTCTTCAAAGAATGGGAGTCCTTTTTCAATTACCTTTTTCATTCCATTTGGACATACAATATTACACTACGTACTTTTCTCTTTCTCTGTTGAGGTATCCACCCCACAAGTTGGACACATACCCACCAACAGAAGAAAGAACACTCGTGCACAGAAACCATCCTCATTTTTTAGAACTTTCCTTAATATGCATAATGTATGCTCTATTTGACTTCAAGTGTCCTTTGAATTCAATGGTATTCTCCACCAGTCCTTTTTGACTGTTGGCATTATATTGTTCTTGTGTTCTCTTCCCTTTCCCTGTGTACATCCTTTTCCCCCGAAAGAGTGAAGTAGCGCTGCCTTTTTGTTTTTCTGGTTATCCATTATCTCAGGTATTGGGGAGATACCTATTTGGCTCTTATAGCGATCTTCACTTCTCTCCCTCCATCCTGTAAGCGCACTACCCTCTAGTTTTTGTGTTAAACTGTTTAAGTTGTGGCAAAGATACACCGCATAAGTGGAACCAAGGAAAATGTCCAGCAAAAGGTTCTGTCACAAACCAAACCACTGGGTGGCAGTGTGTCGCAAAAGGTCAGTAAACACCATTACTGTGCAGCAGCAATTAGAAACGGAGGATGAGGAGGTACTGAGTAGGGATGAGCCGAACACCACCCGAGTTCGGTTCGGATCCGAACCCGAACTTTCCAAATGTTAGAATCCGAATCCGAACCCGAACTCGAACTCAATACAAGTCAATGGGGCTGAAAATTCGGTTTTTAGAGTGTCCTCCAAGAGGGCATATATGCTAGATATTTGCCATAAAAGGTGTATGGGGGTCCGGGTAGTGCCCTGGGGGACAGGAAACAAGGACAAAACGTTTTAAAAAAAAACATTTTTAAAGGGACAGTGAGTTTTCCATGAAATAAGGGTTAAAAATAAAAACAAAAAATTCCTTCAAATATCGTGCCTAGGAGGTCCCCATAACCTGCCCATGAAGTGGCGGATTTGTAGGATGTATAGAAACACTTAAAAACAAACAAATTACATTTCAAATGACGGTAAATGCTTTTCCTTTAATCTATCCATAAACAACTGCTTGAGGCAGCAGTCTGTATGAAAAGAGGAGACATTTTCGGACACACAGAAAAAGTTTAGTGATTTTTTTTGGCTAAATTATTGTGAAACTTATGCAGGCTTTGGATGAAAGTAACAATAGGTGCTTTAAGGCTGGGGTTAGACTAGCGCACTTTTAGGCGCACTTAATCACAGCCGCACTAGCAGCAAATGACATGCAATGACGGCCAATATACGAAGTACGGCCGCACGAAAGTCTGGCCGCGCAACGCAAGTGGAAAAAAATAAACGCATTTTTTCAGGAATGCTGAACCGCTAGCACTGACGTACAGAGTGCGCTGCGTCCGCATAGCGACGTGTGTGCGTGATTAGGAGACGTCAGTCGCTGCTCATGTCCGGCCAACATAACGTCCAAACACCCAAAGTTTCCTGGTTTGGATCTGTAAAAAAATCACACACAAAAATGCGCATTGTATGACTGTTTAAGCGCTTTCCGTGAAAAAACACCTCAATGCGTTCACTTTTTGACGTTCGCTGCGAAAAATGCATTAGTTTGACCCTAGCCTAAAATTGGGCCTTTAGCGTCGGCAACAGTGCCGTCACACAGTCTCACCCCTCTGAGGATATGAATCTGATAAAGGTGTCAGTGGCAGTGCAGCCAAATATTGTGCCTTTGGTGCCAGGCCAGCAAGTGCCATCATACGTAACCCCAATGTGGTATTGTGGAAGAGTGCAGGGGTGGACCATGCGGTCAGGGCCGGTGCTAGACTATTTTGCGCCCTAGGCAAGACCAGCTACTTGCACCCCCCCCCAAAAAAACGACACAACATCAAACTGATAAATTTCTTTTTACTTAAGAATAAAGTTTGAAAAGCACCAATAGTAAAGGTAAAATAAATATGAATAAACTGTATTAAACCATTTTAAATTAACTCTATTAAACAAATTAAAATTAACTGTATTGAACAAATATAAATTAACGAAAAAAATAAATAAGAGTTGTCATGTAAGTTTCAATTTCAGACACATCAAAATTTCACTTTGCGTGCCTTATCCTTTGCAAATTTTCATCATGCGTATATACAGTCATGGCCGAAATTGTTGGCACCCCAGACATTTTTCCAGAAAATCAAGTATTTCTCACAGAAAAGTATTGCAGTAAGACATGTTTTGCTATACACATGTTTATTCCCTTTGTGTGTATTGGAACAAAACAAAAAAAGGGAGGAAAAAAAGCAAATTGGACATAATGTCACACAAAACTCCAAAAATGGGCTGGACAAAATTATTGGCACCCTTAACTTAATATTTGGTTGCACACCCTTTGGAAAAAATAACTGAAATCAGTCGCTTCCTATAACAATCAATAAGCTTCTTACACCTCTCACCTTGAATTTTGGACCACTCTTTCTTTGCAAACTGCTCCAGGTCTCTCTTATTGGAAGGGCGCCTTTTCCCAACAGCAATTTTAAGATCTCTCCACAGGTGTTCAATGGGATTTAGATCTAGACACTTCAGAACTCTCCAGCACTTTGTTGTCATCCATTTCTGGGTGCTTTTTGACGTATGTTTGTGGTCATTGTCCTGCGGGAAGACCCAAGATCTCAGATGCAAACCCAGCTTTCTGACACTGGGCTCTACAGTGCGACCCAAAATCCTTTGGTAATCCTCAGATTTTATGATGCCTTGCACACATTCAAGGCACCCAGTGTCAGAGGCAGCAAAACAACCCCATAACATCATTGAATCTCCACCATATTTCACTGTAGGTACTGTGTTCTTTTCTTTGTAGGCCTCATTCCATTTTCGGTAAATAGTAGAATGATGTGCTTTGCCAAAAAGCTCTATCTCGGTCTCATCTGTCCACAAGACGTTTTCCCAGAAGCATTTTGGCTTACTCAAGTACATTTTGGCAAACTGTCGTCTTGCTTTTTTAGGTCTCTGTGTCAGCAGTGGGGTCCTCCTCTGTCTCGTGCCATAGCGTTTCATTTCATTTACATGTCGATGGATAGTTTGTGCTGACACTGATGCTCCCTGAGCCTGCAGGACAGCTTGAATTTCTTTGGAACTTGTTTGGGAGCGCTTATCCACCATCCGGACTATCCTGCGTTGCAACCTTTCATCAATTTTTTTCTTCCGTCCACCCACAGAGAGATTAGCTACAGTGCCATGGGTTGCAAACTTCTTGATAATGTTGCGCACTGTGGACAAAGGAAAATCTAAATCTCTGGAGATGGACTTGTAACCTTGAGATTGTTGATATTTTTCCACAATTTTGGTTCTCAAGTCCTCAGAGAGTTCTCTTCACATCTTTCTGTTGTCCATGCTTAGTGTGGCACACACAGACACACAATGCAAAGACTAAGTGAACTTCTCTCCTTTTTATCTGCTTTCAGGTGTGATTTTTATATTGCCCACACCTGTTACTTGCCCCAGGTGAGTTTACAGGAGCATCACATGCTTGAAACAATCTTATTTATCTACAATTTTGAAAGGGTGCCAATAATTTTGTCCAGACCATTATTGGAGTTTTGTGTGACATTATGTCCAATTTGCTTTTTTTCCTCCCTTTTTTGTTTTGTTCCAATACACACAAAGGGAATAAACATGTGTATAGCAAAACATGTGTTACTGCACTACTTTTGTGTGAGAAATACTTGATTTTCTGGAAAAATGTCTGTGGTGCCAACAATTTCGGCCATGACTGTATATATATTGCCCAGGCCAGCTCACATCATGCGTGTATATATTGCCCAGGCCAATCCCCTGGTGGAGATAGGGGGTTCATTTGAACCTTGATATCTCCAGGCATCTAGTGGGTCATGGAGGGTGTCAATCGAAAGGCCTGACCATGGCCTTTCGAATGATACCCAACATGATCAGGTATAAAGTAAAAAAAATAAAAAATTAAATAAAAACGTACTTTTTTTGTGTGTTATTTTTATTAATGCAGCAATATTGTTCACATTGCAATTATAATGTGAACGATGATGCACTAATGATTTTTTTCTATGGGGTGCTTTTGCTATAAATCCTATAAATGCTTTTGCTATAAATCCTACTTATTCCTCCCTCCAATGCCTCCCCACCTCCTGACTTCTCTATCACGGTGGAGGGTATCACCATCTCCCCATCAAACCAAGTTCGCTGTCTTGGAGTTACACTTGACTCTGCTCTTTCCTTCACCCCCCACATCAAGTCTCCTGCCGATACCAACTGCGTAATATTTCCAGAATTCGGCCATTTCTTACCGCTGTCACCACAAAACAAGTCATACACGCCTTGGTAATCTCCCGACTCGACTATTGCAATAATCTCCTATCTGGCCTCCCTCTGTCCCGCCTCTCCCCCCTACAATCCATCCTGAACACCTCCGCCAGGCTAATTCACCTCACCCGCCGCTCTGTCTCTGCCGCTCCCCTCTGCGAGTCCCTTCACTGGCTCCCCATCCACTGCAGAATTAAGTTCAAAATCCTTATCCTTACCTACAAAACCCTCACTAACTCCGCTCCCCACTACCTGTCCTCACTAATCACCAAATACACCCCAGCCCGCTCCCTAAGGTCAAACAGTGACCTGCGCCTAGCTTCTCCCCGCATCACCTCTTCCCATGATAGACTGCAGGATTTCTCACACGCAGCCCCACTCTCTGGAATGCTCTCCTTCGTACTGTCAGACTTTCCCCTAACTTCTCTTCCTTCAAACGCTCCCTTAAAACGTTCCTATTTAGGGAAGCCTACCACCCAACTCACTGACGCAACCATCAATCACTCTCACCTTACAGTCCTCTCCTCCTGTTTCCAACCCCAACCCTCCTAGATTGTGAGTTCTTACAGGAATAGGGCCCTCATCTCCTCCTGTACTGTTTGTCAAATGTTATTCAATGTATTGTAACCCTGTCTATACTGTGCCTATTGTACAGCGCTGCGGAATATGCTGGCGCTTTATAAATAAATAAAAATAATAATAATAATAAATCACGTAATTCCCCCCACAATATGTAACAAGTCCCCATTTCTAATTTTTGTACAAGCGCACCCCATAGAAAACATTACCGCAAACGCTCATGTGCTAAAATGTGAAAAAAACAACACAATTTTTATTGCATTTTGTTCATAATATACAGCCAGGACAGGACGTATACATATAAAAATGATATATTATGAATCTACGGAGTCTGCCGGAAAGAACGATATCTAACATGTCGGTCATTTAACAAAATGTGGCTTAAAAATCGCGTTTAAACATGATGAGAATAAGCGGTAAAAATTAGCTGAGCACACAGTGGTGAAATACAGCATATTAGAAGTTTTAGGAGGGAAATTAACACTTCTCAAATCTCAATCAGAAGCAGACACCACCCCACCCCCTCAGTATAGTCTACAATGTATCAAATTGATTAGACCAGACTAAAAACACCTGTTATGCTATTTGAAAAACACAGGTCATTTAGAGTTGAGAATCTTTGCACGTACACATTAGTTTTTAATTCAATATCTAATAAACCATTGCTTATAATATTCTGCAGTAAAGAGTCTCTTTATTTCTAGATTTTTTAGTATTTTTTTAAGCATTTTCTATACTTTTTTCAAAATGTCTTTTTTTTTTGTGAACTCGAACCGAACACACCCAAAAAGTTTGAAGTTCGCGAACTTTCGAACAACCAAAGAACTCTGAACTGATCGAACCGAACAGCTCATCCCTAGTACTGAGCATAAATCTCTGACAAACAGAAGAGCACAATGATGACAAGTGGACATTGAAATCCTGTCTCGGCAAGTACCATTCAGAATATATACAGGTACAAAGTGCAACACATTGACTTTAAGTAATTAGCAGGCACTTCTACATGTGGGAGGGTGAGCTTAAACGCTCTAATCACTGTTAAAGTCCTACTCTGACCACAAGCTGAAGCCAGTAGCTTCGGTTGACCTTCCGACTAAATTCAAGAATAAAGAGATACCAGTAGAATTTGAGATTGTGAACATTTTGCAAGAAATGTGCTCAGTGGTGCAATAGCGGAAGCCTTAGGCAAAGTGATGTGGCTCACTGCACTGCAGCCTACTACGAAAAACCTAGTTATGGTTGTGTGCAGTAACAGAATAAACAGAAAAAAGAGCAGGGGCTCAGCTCAGTTGTGAAGCTCTGTGTCTGTCAAGTTATTTTACACCCATCAGGCTTCATTAATATATGTGTGCATATAAACATGGATGATATGGCTACTGTCATGGAGCTGATGTAACGCTCCATGCTTCAAACCCCAAGAGACTTTATGTTCTTTTATATCGTGTGTTTTTAAATATTTTACATCGTTTGGTTTTAGTTTAAATTAGTTTAGTGTAAAATGGCGTAACTTTAGTTTTAAAAATACTTATATTCCTGTAGGTAAATGTGTTTTTGTGTAAACAAGCTTTACTGCTGTGTAATTTATGCACCAGGGCTTTTCCCATTATCTAGCTGCATGTTTAATTCAAGGGATCTGTGATAGTGTGTGTTTAATCTGATGTGTTAGAACAATGGATTATACAAATGTTGTGTGAGTTGAAGGCTAAAGAATGTAAAGAATGTTTATTGTAAAGAACTGACATAATGTAATTAGTATGGGTAGGACGAGGTGCGTCATTTTATGCAAATTATGACTGTTGGACTTCAGCATAAATGGTGGCGTTTTGTTCATTAAAAAGTCAGAGAACTCTCAAGCTCAGAGAGAGAGGATCCTGTTGGAACATACAGCCGCGTCTGGTGTTTCATTCAGCGACGCTACACTACACTATCACCCTCAGAAGGTATCGAGCCGCCTTCTGGAATTCCTAACGGCTCCAGGGCAGAGGAACAGAAGCAGGCGGGTCAAGCTGCTCGAGGCACTGAGGACAGCGCTCCCAATAGCCGGGCTGACCGCAACGAAGGGGTGTCTGGAGAGCCAGGACAGATGGAAGAGAACGGTGCCGTCACACTGGTGGCAAGCGGTGAGGATAAGCTCTCCAACCCCAGAAGAAATGCAGAATGGCCAGCTATGCCAACTACAAGAGGGACACGCTGAGAGACATATTAGAGTGCCGTGGAGGAATCGCCGGCACCAAAAACAAGAAAGCCCTGGTCAAGGAGCTTACAAGGATGGACCAGCGAATGGTAAGAACCCCAACCCCGACTCCGGCCACTGAAGATCCCCTCCGAAAGAAAGCTCGAGTAATATTAGAGATATGCGACATCACCCCCTCCGAAGCCGCAGTTGTACAACTCATGACGGACCTCCAAGAAGATGAGGAGCGAGAAAAGGAGCGCCAACACCAGCAGCGGTTGGCCGAGCTCCAAGCGACATGGACAGAATACCCCACCCCTGAAACCTACCCCGTAGAGCCCTGGGTTGAGGTTGACAGCCCGCCTGGAGCTTCGTCCAGGGAATCTACACCCCCCAGCGATCCTTTTATGGGGACTTACAGCTTGTCTGGAGCTTCATGGGAAGAACCCACACTCCCCAGCGATACTTGGGAGGAGATTTACAGCTTGCCTGGAATTTCCGTCAAGGAAGCTACACCCCCCAGTGACTGGCTCGACGATGATATCTGCACCATTATGAAGGCGAAAGCGGAGTTCCAGAGAAGACTGCAGGAGAGCAGCGATCTCTATCCAGGATCCGCAACAGACCGCCTGGAGTTCGAACGGCGGGATGAGATTCGCCGAGGCCTCTGGTACGAGGCCCTGGTACATGGACAGTACCACCAAGGTACCGAGATCCCCTCTGAATCGACCATCTACCAGGCACAGGATAGGGCCCGAGAGGCCTTCCTGGAAGGACGACCCTCAGAGGGGTGGGAGGCAGAGCTCCACCACTTGGTGCAACGAGAGATTGCACTGGATGCCAGCTACCGGGCCTTCCAGTGGCTGATGGTCCCACTGATGCCCAGCACAACCCACGCCATGCCCACCGTAGGCTTCGACTATGGCGGCACAGGGCCACTATATGAGAGGATGGCCAACGACCCTGAGTTTGGAGAAGATACGGAGTGGTGTCTGGATCAGATCATGGATCTTCGGATGGAGGGCCCAGCCGACTGGGACGAGGTGAACCTCGATGAACTGGAGCTCCTGGCCCAATAGGAATGCGAGCTTGAGAAGGCCTACAAGCAACTTTTTAACGGAGCCCCACAGTTAGGCTTGAGTCCCATGGCCTGGGACTGGTCAGCAGAGGAATTGGAGCCTGAGATAGGGTTCCCCGTCGCGTACCCAGCAGAAGCGCTGGCAACGGGGCAGAGCGCCCCTGGCCTCTGCCCACCCCCCACATTCTGCCAAGAGGAGCAGACAGATGTTCCCCCCGGACTTGTCTTAGCCCAGCCCTTGATTTCCCCCAGAGATGGAGGACCCCATGCTCCCCCGAGAAGACCCGGCGCCAGTGGCAATTTCCTCAACGGAAATACTGGCAGCCGGACAGAGCGCCGAGGCCCTCTGCCCACCATCCTTGATTATTTCCCCGGATCCACCCGAGGATCCCCCTGGGCTTGTTTCCACACAGCCCCATACCTCCTTCATTATGGAGGTTGCCCTCCTCCCACAAGGAGACCCCTACCCAGCAGAAGAGCTGGCCACGGGGCAGAGCGCCGCTGGCCTCTGCCCACTCTCCACAGTCTGCCACGAGGAGCAGACAGATGTTCCCCCCGGGCTGGTTTGCCCGCAACCTTTTATCCCCCTGGAGATGGAAGAAGCCATCCTCCCGCAAAGCGACCCATACCCAGCAGAAGCGCTGGCAACGGGGCAGAGTGCCGCTGGCCTCTGCCCACCCGCCCCGAGGAGCAGGAAGATGATTCCCCCGGGCTGCTTATCCTGCAGCCGCTGACCCCTTCCACCCCGCTGGATTTTGGTCTCGCACCCACTTTCCCAGCAGAAGAGCTGGCCCCAGGGCAGAGCGCCGCTGGCCTCTGCCCACCCTCTACAGCCTGCCCGGAGGCGCAGATGGATGATCTACCCGGGCTGCTTTGCCTGCAGACCTTGCTTGTTTCCCTGGATCCCCCCAAGGATCCCCCTGGGCTTGTTTCCACACCCCCCTGGCCCCCTTCATTATGGAAGATGCCCTCCGCCCACAAGGAGACCCCTACCCAGCAGAAGAGCTGGCCACGGGGCAGAGCGCCGCTGGCCTCTGCCCACTCTCCACTGCCTACCCCGAGGAGCCGATGGCTGATACCCCCGGGTTGACTTGCCCACAGCACTTGGTTTCCCCGGAGAGGGAGGAAGCCATCCTCCCGCCCAGAGACCCTTCTCTAGCAGAAGCGCTGGCTACGGGGCAGAGCCATTGTCAACTCTGCCCACTTTTCCAACCCTTTGGCCCGGAGGCCTCCTACAGCCACTACTTTTTCCAGCAGCTGACCAGAGCGCTCGGGACACGTGCAAGTGGCCCGCGTTTTTCCTGGGTGCGTGATACCCCCGGAGGTGGTACAGGCGGTACCCCTCCCCGACGACAGAACCCTTCCCCAGGAGGGGATACCTGCCACCAACTGCACCAACGGGGCGCCCGGCGCTGGGGCCTGGAGCACCCCCCGGACAGCGGGCTAGTTTACGAGGACAAGTGGAGAAGCCTGGTGGCTCGACACCTCCTCCCGACAGACTATGGACCCACACCCAGGCATACCCTGTGGCGACCGTCGGACCCCACTGGTGATGCTTGTGCGCCAGCACCCTGGAACTTTGAGGATGGCGCAGAAAAAAGGACAAGATGAGAAGTCTCATCAGTGGCAAGAGATCCGTTTGGGATCTAAGCTTGCCCTGCCGTTCTGGAAGGGGGGACATATGTCATGGAGCTGATGTAACACTCCATGCTTCAAACCCCAAGAGACTTTATGTTCATTTATATCGTGTGTTTTTAAATATTTTACATCGTTTGGTTTTAGTTTAAATTAGTTTAGTGTAAAATGGCGTAACTTTAGTTTTAAAAATACTTATATTCCTGTAGGTAAATGTGTTTTTGTGTATACAGTAAGCAAGCTTTACTGCTGTGTAATTTATGCACCAGGGCTTTTCCCATTATCTAGCTGCATGTTTAATTCAAGGGATCTGTGATAGTGTGTGTTTAATCTGATGTGTTAGAACAATGGATTATACAAATGTTGTGTGAGTTGAAGGCTAAAGAATGTAAAGAATGTTTATTGTAAAGAACTGACATAATGTAATTAGTATGGGTAGGACGAGGTGCGTCATTTTATGCAAATTATGACTGTTGGACTTCAGCATAAATGGTGGCGTTTTGTTCATTAAAAAGTCAGAGAACTCTCAAGCTCAGAGAGAGAGGATCCTGTTGGAACATACAGCCGCATCTGGTGTTTCATTCAGCGATGCTACACTACACTATCACCCTCAGAAGGTATCGAGCCGCCTTCTGGAAATTCCTAACGGCTCCAGGGCAGAGGAACAGAAGCAGGCGGGTCAAGCTGCTCGAGGCACTGAGGACAGCGCTCCCAGTAGCCGGGCTGACCGCAACGAAGGGGTGTCTGGAGAGCCAGGACAGACGGAAGAGAACGGTGCCATCACAGCTACCTTGGAGGATTTTAGGAACGCAGGGGTGTGAGGGCTCATCGCTGGATGTGTTCATACTTAAACAAGCTTGTGAGGGCAGAAGATATGTATGGCCAGGCACTTTGCATTGGGAAAAAACAGTTCTCGCCTGTACACAACCGCATTAGCGGTGGTGTAAGGATATAGAGTAACCCAGCACACAGACAAAATCCAGCTAAGCGAGGAAACCCCTAATCTGAGAAGCAGGCCCTTATTAATGGCCAGGTACTAATCTAAAGAAAGCAGACAAACAATACATACGAGTACAGAGCAGGGGCTCTACAATACAGAAGTCGCAGTACAATACAAGCCAGAGGTTGGTACACGGAATAAACAAATGCCAAGAAGGGATAAACGTAGAAATCACAGTCAAGTATACTAGCCAGAGGTCATACCAGAATATCATAAACGTAGACAAATCAGGAACACGCTGTAGGGTATAATAAACCACGACAGGGCTCAGTGCTCTGTCAGTGACTTTTATTTAAAGGCCTCCTAGGTCTCCGACCAGGTGCAGCAGGCAAATTACCAGAATGGTGTCCTCTCTGCTGAGGAGACCGTACTGCAGAACCCCCAGCTGGCATGATAGCACCCCCCCTCCATGAGCGACCTCTGGGCGCCGAGACCCCGGGGCAGTAGGATGAGAGCAGTGAAAGGCACGGACTAGATGGGGGGTGTGGAGATCAGAAACTGGAACCCATGAGCATTCCTCCAGTCCATAAGCTCTCCAGTGCACCAAATATTGAAGACCACCACGTGAATGACGGGAATCAACGATGGACTGGACCTCAAATTCCTCACGACCCTGGACTAGAACAGGACGTGGTCGAGGAATGGCAGTGGTGAACCGATTGCACAGAAGGGGCTTCGACAAGGAGGTATGAAAGGTATTCGGTATATGGAGGTAGGTCCAGCGCATAAGTGACTTCATCGACGCGTCTCAGGACCTTGAACGGGCCAATATAGCGAGGAGCAAATTTCATGGATGGCACACGCAACTTAATGTTACGGGTAGACAACCAGACTCTCTGGCCTGCAACATAGGAAGGACCCATCCGCCTATGCCTAAGTCTTCTGTTGGACGTACCCGATTCATCACTTGGGGCCCTATTACATTCTTCATGCAAACATGTTTGCGTGTGCAAAAACGCATTAACGCGAGGGGTAAAACCCTTTGCACCGAACGTCGTATTACAATCTCAGCACAACAAACGCGCGTATACATCTACCGCGGGTGAACCCGAGCGAACGCTGCGCGAGCTTACTGTACTTTGCGCGTCCTATACTTAAACATTGTGAGCGCAAATGCATCTTGTGCGCTGTTACGCAGATGGTATTACCATCTATGCACGGTTTTTATTGCACAGCCTTTGCGCACATAATTTTAGCAACTCCTAAAAGCTGGTGTTAATAGCAAATTCTATCAACCTGGCCGAAACCAAATACACCAGATCAAAAAGCTCATTGTGCGAGCGTTTTTCTGACGTTCCCCGGGACAGACCTGATAGGATCCCTGGCAAAAAGACCTCTAGCCCTACGATCCTTGGAATGGTCGGGACCACTAACCCTAACCACTAGCAGCCACACAGGCCAGGAAAAGTGCAAACAGAGATATGATTGGTGTATAGTGTGCAAGAGTATGCGGCAGATATATACAATACACACCTTGAGCGACACGCAGCAGAATTACCAGACAGAATCCCAGAGAGCGTATTCATTTGAACAAAACCTGGGTCAGCAATGAAAGGACACTTTGTACTGCGCTATAGTATAACACACCAGTAACATGTGCACCAGACAGAAACACAGAGAGCGTATTCGAAAACAGTAAACAAACAGAAATCGGCAACAAATCGGGTTCTCAGAGATAGCAAGCTCAGCAACGGATATACGAACTATAAACAGCAGCGATGTGGGGAATGGGAGTCCACAACAAGGGAAGGGCTAATGCGCGCGCTCTTCCTTTAAACTCGGTGGTGCCGCATCATCAGGGTGCGCCCTGCCCCCTGATTGCGTGAACACACCCCGGGTGCTGCCGGATGCGGCGGAACGGTTCTTCCAGGGTCCCCCTGCCTGCCTCCCGGGACCCTGGACATCACATAATCCCCCCGCCCACGGGCAGCCACCGGACACCCCCCAGGCACAGAGGGATGGGCAGAATGAAACTGATGCACCAAACGAGACGCATGGACCTCACTGGCCGGTAACTAAGCCCTATCCTCAGGGCCATAACCCTCCCAGTCAACCAGGTATTGAAGAGTACTCCTGACCATGCGTGACTTCAGGATGGCATGAACCTCATATTCCTCCTCACCTTGAGATCGAATAGGTGGAGGGGGCACAGTAACTCGGGTACACCTGTTGCACGTGAGAGGCTTGAGAAGGCTGACATGGAACACATTGTGAATGTGAAGATGAGGAGGCAACGCCAGAGCATATGACACGGGGTTTACTCTTCGCAAAACCTTGTACGGACCAATAAACCTGGGAGCCATTTTCATAGATGGGACCAGAAGTTTTTATTACAAGTGGAAAGCCAGACTCTATCCCCTACTACATAAACAGGAGCAGGCCTTCTACGTCTGTCTGCTTTCTCCTTCTGCTTTCTTATACTGGTCTCCCTGGCCTCCCTAACCTTTTCCCAGGTTGCTTTCAATGAAACCAGAGCTGGTAGAGAAGTATCCTGAAAGCTGGATGGAAGTACAGGTGGGTCAAAACCATACACGGTATGGAATGGAGAATGACCCATAGTCTTGCTGACTGCGTTATTCAAGGCATACTCCACCCAGGGCAGGAGATCAGACCATTCATTCTGTTTTTGGATACAAAGCAGCGCAGATATTGTTCGACCATTTGATTAGCTCTTTCGGCTGCCCCATTAGTCTGAGGGTGATAGGCAGATGAAGAGTTTAACTGGATACCTAGGTTTTCACAGAAACCTTTCCAAAACCGGGACACGAATTGAGTACCTCTATCTCACACAATGCCTAGAGGAACCCCATGAAACCTGACAACATTTTGGATGAAGACCGGCACCAAGTTCATGGCAGATGGCAACTTAGCTAGTGGTACAAAATGGACCATTTTGGAAAAACGATTGTAGCGCTGGTTTAATTCTGCTGCTGTAATTACTCGTTTCTGGCCACCAGGGGGAGACGAGCGCAATGTAAACCATACTGGGCACTTTGGGACTACGTTTTCCAGCATGCTTTGGGGCAGAGACAGGAAGTGGGTGGGGAGAACGGAGAGACATCCGTAACCTCGTGCGGAGGGGAGCCAGTGCGCGCCAAGGAGTGAACAGAGCAAGACGCACGTGAGACAGGGAGCGATTGTGACCAGGCCGGAGCGCAGGTGCTGCCTTGCGGACGCTGGAGATCGGTTTCAGTGACTTGCCAGAGACCCAGTAATCCACCGCTGAGAGGTTTGCACAGATACAGAGCTGCAGATTGGACCCCGAGTTAGGAGACCGCAATGATATAATGGGAGTGCAGGCGGTGAACTGAGAATCTTGTTGCAAAGACGGACAAGCAAGACAAGCGGATCCGGTGGCACAGAGTCCCAGTCAAATCGAGCGGAGAGACGTCCTTGGTCGAGCAGGGGTGCAGATTATCTGGCGGATGGGTGAGAGGCCTTCCAGGCCACAGTAAAAATTAAAGCACACTGCAGTTTGTCTAAATCTACAGGGCCCCAATGTGACTAGTCGAAGACACATTGAATTCATTCACTGGCCAGTTGAATCTAGTACCCGGGTACCAACACACGCATACACGCACACCTTCTTGGGACACAACCTGTACGGGACTTACACTCCGGCAACAAAGGGGTTAAAATTTCCTTTTTTACCGCTGCGCGTTTCTCGCATTACGAATTCCTGTAAATATATATATATATATATATATATATATACCGTGCTTGCTTTATATATGCCAGTTTATTTGAGACCAGTAAACTATATAACTTATAAAATCCACAACAGTGCTGGTGTATATTTATTCCCTAGTGTGGGGAGACTGACCCGAGGTTAAATTCAGCGGCTCCTCCGGGAGTGAGCGCTACACGATCAACAATGGTAAGTATGACAGTATTATCGTGGGACAGCGGAAGATCAGTAATGAAATCCATGGATAGCTATGCCCAAGGTCTCTCAGGGACAGGCAGAGGCTGGAGTAACCGAACGGCCAAGGTTTTGGGGGTTTTACTCCTGCAACAGATCTTGCACGTGGCAACATAATCCTTAACATCTTTACGCATCCCTGGCCACCAGAATCGTTTCTCCAATGTTTTTTTTTTTTATTTATTTTTTATTTTTTATATTTAAAGTTTTTTATTTTGAAATAGAGTCAGCAATTACAAACAAAGAAAATGGCCTCGCAGGGCCAAAGCGAGTGATCTGAGAGTACAATAAAACGGCCACGCAGGGCCATAGTACGTTATGTTAAGGAGAACATTTAAGACATCAAAAATATGAACTAGTCATCTAGAAAGCTCAGCAGGAGAATAATAAGAAAAAAGAGTCCACTGATAGCATCCGGGTCAGCAAATAATCTACTCAAAAAAAAAAAAAATAATAATAATTAACGAGAAGGAAGAGGGGGGGGGAATGGGGATATGGCAAAGGCCAGAGTTGTGCCTGCCCTGGCAAGTACCTGGGCGGTCTATAAGACCTCCGGGAGGCCAAGGGGGTAAAATGGCACCCGGCCCGGGCACTCAGGGGCAAACCGGGCACCAGGCCACTTTTGCATCCCCGAGTTATCCCGGAGTAGCCAAATTAAGCAAAAAAAATAAAAAAATAATATGAAGTATTCTCAAAAAAGGGAACTTCCCCAGTGGGGGAACTCAGCACAAAATAGGGAGAAAAAAAACCATCAGAAAAGTCCCGAAAAACAGCTAAAAGAGGAAAGTAAAATAAAAAGCAAAGAAGGAAAAACATCAGAAAAAGAAGAGTCAGCTGTAAGAGAAATACTCATCATTCAGTGAAAGTCTCAGTAAATATCAGTTTTAACTCAGCAGTAAATGGCGTAGAGAAAAAAAAAAGAAAAACAAAGAGTCAGCGGTTACTCAGCGGAAAACCGAACATCCCTGAATAAGGGGGTCTCATCAAAAAAAATAAAAAATTATAACAGCTATAATTTGCCTGGCATCAGTAACGTGGTGGGAAATCTAGAGTCCAGTATAAAGGCCTCAGCCAGTGTCACGGAACTCCAGCGGCCTGACTCCAAGCCCAGCGTCACCCAGGGGGTTCGAAGAGTCGGTCTGACCAGGCTCGGCGTCGGGGTGCAGCCCAGCCGACTCCATCAGTGCACCGCAGGCCCCATCAAATCTCACCACAGACACAGCAAGGGCAGTATCACAAGGCCCAGGTAGGCTCCTCGGTCCGCCGACCGGCAACCACCCGGGGATCCGTCGGGGCTCCTGCACAGGGGGAAGAACATCAAACCGTACAAGATCTTCTGCCTCCCTATCGGGGTCTTCAGGCCTCTGCTCCTCGTCTGCTTCACTCTCCCGCCCAGCATCTTCTGCTATCTCTCCAGTCTCATCAGTCCGCCACACTCCTCCATCGCTTTGCTCCGGGGTTTCATTTTCCACCACGGGGGTATCGGTCATGTGGCTGGCAGAGGGTCCGTCGTCCTGCGCAGTGCCAGCCGAGGCTTCCTTCTGCGTACCGATCCCCATTACTGCCATCAGCCGGCGCCACTCACCCCGCGTGAACAGGCGCTCGTCATCCGTCCCGGGCAGCAACTCCAGACAGGCTTTGAGCTCCACCAGTACGGCTTCCATGATTCTGGCAGGGGAAGGGTGAACCAGCTGCCACCGGTCCGCGCTCACACCCCGCAATCTCCGCTATTGGGACAGCCTCAGCAGCCAGGGGACAGGGGCCCTCCGTCCCCACGGCTCGCCGCAGCTGTGTACCCAGGCATGTAGGCCGCTGGTGGATCAGGCTGCACTCGTGCTGGAAACTAGGCCCCAAGATGGCCGACGGCAAGACATGCCTGGCAGGTAACAGAGACCCCAAGTGTCTCGTCTCTGGTCCGGAGGGGGGACTAAACGGGCTCCGGACATCGCAGCACCGGTGGCCAGCCATAGTGGTACCTTAAAGTAAAGAAAAATGTCTCGTAGCAGGGAGCTGGAGGTCCCCCAAAGAGGCAGAAGTGCGGAGCTCCACCAGGGCACGTCTGCTTCCGCTGATAGCCGGCCACGCCCCCCCTATTATTCTTTATTTATGAAGCACCAGCATCTTCTCCAATGGTTTTAGTCATTCTCATATGCCCAAATGGTTTGCGGTCATGATGAACCGACATGATTTGCACGTTGTCCTCCTCAGTAGGGATGAGCTGTTCGGTTCGATCGGTTCGGAGTTCGCATCGAACATAGCCTGTTCGTTTGTTCGTGAACTACGAACATTTCCGGGTGTTCGCCGCGTGTTTGCCCACAATGCACCACAACGGACCACAATGCATTTTCCCACTGGCCTGAAGCTCGTATTTGGCTAAAGCCTTGCACCTGACCACAGGTCTGGTGCAAGACAGGTTCAACACTATGCCAATCACGGCTCAGAGTTCTGATTGGGCAAATTTTGCCCAATCATGGGCTCACAGAACTAAGTCCCGCAGCACACTATATAAGGTTTCCATGCAGCGCTTCTGCACGCATTTGAGAGGAGATTTCATAGGAGATTGTTGTTGTGTGTTCTTACTGCCGGTGTGCCACGCTACTGGGGGTCTGGGGGGTCTCATTTCTACCAAATATCTGGGAATTGTTGTAATCTTTGTGCTCAGTCCCAGCAACTATTTTGGCTGCTCAGTAATTTCAGCAAAATATTTTGGTATTGAGGTGATCTGTGTCTTGTGACTCACTGCCAGTACCACGCAGTATTTTGGGGGTCACTAATTTCTACAAAATATCTGGGAATTGAGGTGATCTGTGTCTTGTGACTCACTGCCAGTACCACTCAGTATTTTGGGGGTCACTAATTTCTACAAAACATTTGGGAATTGAGGTGATCTGTGTCTTGTCACTGCCAGCAAGTATTTTGGGGGTCTCAAATTTCTACAAAATATTTGAGAATTGAGGTGATCTTTGTCTTGTCACACAGCCAGTGCCACGCAGTATTTTGGGGGTCTCTAATTTCTACAAAATATTTGGGAATTGTTATAATCAGTGTGTTCTCACTGGCTGCCACCCATCAGGGGGTCTCACTGAATTATATGAGGTTTCTGCGACTTGTAATCGGTGTCTTCTCACTGCCAGCAATCAGGGGGTCCCACATACTTCTAGCAGATTTATGCGAATTGTAATTTGTGTCTTCTCACTGCCACCCATCAGGGGGTCTCACTGATTTATAGGAGGTTTCTGGGAATTGTAATCTGTGTCTTGTCACTGGCTGCCAGCTATCAGGGTGTCTCACTGAGTTATACCAGAGTTCTGTAAATCTTTATACCAGAGTTGAATCAGAGTTCTGTATATATTTAATCTATACAGTATATCACTCACCATGTCTGAAAGTACGAAAAGGACAGGCAGACGCTCCCAGACACAGATAAGAGGGCAAGCAGCCTCTGTGTTGGGAGGCTGTGCCTCTGGTCATGGTGGACGTGGTGCATCCTCTGCAGGGGCACGCTTGTCCTTTCTAACTGGTGCTGGCTGTCTTAAGCAGCAGCAACATACAGAGGATTTGCTGGATTGGCTAACTAGGCCATCCTCATCCTCCGAGTCCTCTGCCAGCCAGGCTTGTAGTGCTTTACAGTCCACCTCAGCTGCCAAAGCATCTAATGCAGCCTCCATGTCCACAGCTACTCCTGCCGTAGCCTCGCTATCACACACAAAGGAGTCAGCTGAATTGTTTGACTACAATGACAGTGACATGCTGCTTGAGGATGCGCAGCAAGTACAGTTCTCTGATTCATCTCTGAAGTTGAGGAAGAGAGTATAATCAACCTAGAGGAAGAGGGTGCCAGTGATGACACACAAATAACTGGCACTCATGTTGCCCCAGCAGCTGCAGCATGCTGCCAAGTTGGCTCCAGTGACGAGGAGATAGGGGGTGATGATGACAATGATGATGAGGTCACTGACTCCACCTGGGTGCCTGATCGAACAGAGGAATCAAGTGAGGAGGGGGAGGAGTAGGAGGAGGAGGCACAGCAAACACGAGGCACAACATCCTCTATGACCAACCGTAGCACTAGCCAGTCCAAGGCATCAGATGTCAGAGCTGCTCAGGTGCAGAGTGCTGTTGTCCCAAAGCACACATGCAGGAACTCTGCTGTCTGGGAGTTCGTTAAGAAATGTGCTGCAGAGCGCACCATTGCTATTTGTAATCTATGTCAGATGAGGCTCAAGCGTGGGAAAGACACCGGACGCTTGGGTACCACGTGCTTGAGGTGACATATGAACACCTGCCACACATCCCGTTGGCGCAAAACTTTGCGTAGGTCCTCCTCCTCCTCATCTGTCTCTACCCCCACTGTATGTCCTGCCATGTCATTGCCTACAACCTCCACTGAAAGGGATGATGCTACAGTAATGGATGTACCAGCTCCTTCCTCACAATGTACCGGCTGGGTGGAGTAGAGGTAATGTCACTGCTCTGCATGGAGAGAGCCTATGGAGTCATGGGTTTGATCCCAGCGAGCAACCTCTCCAGTAAGTGTCCTTGGCAAGACACCTAACGGTACATACTCGCCACCCAGGACATACTTGAAAACAAGAGAAATCTTAATGTATCCTTCCTGGTAAAATCCTTTCGCAAAAAAAAAAAAAAAAAAGGGACATCATCCCATCAGCTGAAGATTTACGCAGTCAGATTACGTTGCCGCAGCTGCTGCAGCGAAAGAAAAAATATAGTCCCAACCATCCCCAAGCACAGCGTCTAAATGCCAGCTTAGCAAAATTACTCTCATTGCAGCTGCTGCCTTTCCAGCTGGTGGATTCTGCTCCCTTCTGTGAATTTGCTGAATGTGCTGTACCACAGTAGCAGGTTCCAAAATGCCATTACTTTTCACAGAAGGCCATTTCAGCACGTGGAAGACAATGTTATTGAGTCATTGGGAAAGGCAGTCAGCAGCAAGGTGCATGTGACGTTAGACACGTGGTCCAGCAAGCATGGACAGGGTTGTTACATTTCCTTCACGGCACACTGGGTAACTCTGATTGCAGCTGGGAGGGATCCAAGACGGGGCTCTGTGCTGGAGCTTGTTCATCCACCACGCCTCCAGAAAGCTGCTTGTATGAGGTCTGTCTGCTCCACCACCACCTCTCCCTCTTCCTCCTCCTCCTTCTGTGTCTCTGGCAAAGTGGCAGTTAAACCAACGCCTGACAGGGTCTACGCAATGGCTCAAGCATAAAGAAGCCATACTGTGCTTGAGCTGGTTTGTTTAGGGGACAGGAGCCACACCGGGCCAGAAATTCTGTCAGCTCTGCAGGGGCAGGTGCAGAGATGGTTAACACCACGCCAGCTTCAGATGGGAATGATCATCTGTGATAATGGCTGCAACCTTCTCTCTCTTCTCTACGCAAGGGTAAATTGACGTATGTACCATGCCTAGCACACGTCCTAAATCTAGTGGTACAGCGTTTCCTAACCAAGTACCCAGGGCTGGCAGAGCTTCTCAGCCAGGCCAGAAAAGTCTGCAGCCACTTCAGACGGTCATTCTCAGCAAGCATTCGCCTGGCAGAAATTCTAAGAGAATTCCACCTTCCCACAAACCGTCTGATCTGTGACATGCCCACCAGGTGGAACTCGACATTAGCAATGCTGCAGCGTCTGCACAAGCAGCAGAGGGCCATCAACGAGTACCTGTGTGAGTATGGCACAAGGACAGGTTCAGGTCAACTTGATTTTTTTCCCCCTCGCAGTGACTGATGATCAAGGATGCATGCACTGTACTGTCACCATTTGAGGAGGCAACGAGGATGGTGAGCAGGGACAGTGCATGCATCAGTGACACAATTTCTTTAGTGTTCCTGCTGGAGCATACTCTGCAGGGAATTATAGATGTGGCTCTAGAGGCAGAGCAGCGGGAGGAAGAGGAGGCCTTCCCCAGCTCTCAAGGCCCAGTCTTTCCACAGACAGCATTCCAGTGGGTCCTCCTCAGATCAGACAGGAGGAGGAGGAGGAATATTTAAGTAGTGGGGGCATTGAAGGTGGGGATTCCTCAAGGGAGGGTTTTGTGTGCACAGAAACAAAAGGGCTAGTGTGTGGCTGGGAGGAGGCAGTGCACAATACAGTCATCCTCATTGACCAGGAAGACTCGGAAGCTAATGCCACCTCCAACCTACGCTGCATGGGGTCCCTTATAATACAAAGCCTGCTAAAGGACCCCAGGATTCGTGCTATCAAGGAGAGGGATCATTACTGGTTGGCAACCCTTCTTGATCCACGATACAAGGGTAAAGTTGCAGAGCTTATCCTGCCCGCACAGAGGGAGCACAGGATGAAAAAACTTGAGGACGCTCTAAAATGACACTTGTGTAACACCTTTCCAGGCACTGGTAGGTTACCAAGTGATGGCACAGGTGCTTCTGAGGCTGCGGATGATCAGAGGAATAGTGGTGAAGGCCAGGGCCGCTTGACTGATGCATTTTTAATTTTTTTTAGTCCACGACGCCCAGGGACGTCAAATGTAGGCACCCATTGCCAGCGTCTTCACCATATGGTGCAGGACTACCTAGGGGCAAGGGCAGACCTTGATACCTTTCCAGCAGATGATCCACTGGCTTACTGGGTGTTGAGATTGGATCACTGGCCAGAACTTAGCCAATATGCTGTGCAGCTACTAGGTTGCCCTTCATCTAGCATGCTTTCTGAAAGGACGTTCAGTGCCGCTGCAGGTTTTGTCACAGACAAAAGAGTGCGTCTGTCCACCGACTCTGTAGACCGACTGACATTTTTAAAATGAATCAGTCCTGGATCAGCAGTTATCAATCCCCTGATGCTGACGTAACGGAATAGATCGGGGATGTCTTCTGCATTCACAAAACCTCCAGCACTGAACTCTTACACAATACCGCAAAAGGGTTACGGTATGAATGCACTTGCTGCCATGAAAGGTACAATATTTGGCTGCACTGACGCCTGTGCCAGATTTATATCATTTAAATTTACCGCAGAGGGGTTACTGTATGATGGTACTTGCTGGCCTGGCACCAAAGGCACAATATTTGGGTGCACTGCCACTTGTATCAGATTCATATCCCCAGAGGGCTTACTGTGTGACGGCACTGTTGCCGACGATAAAGGCCCAATTTTAAAGCACCTATTGTTACTTTCATCCAAATCCTCAATACGTTTCACCACAATTTAGCAAAAAAATCACTAAACTTTTTCTGTGTGTCCGAAAATGTCTCCTCTTTTCATACAGACTGCCGCCCCAAGCAGTTGTTTATGGATAGATTAAAGGAAAACCATTTATCGTCATTTGAAATGTCATTTTTTGGTTTTTACATATTTCTATACATCCTAGAAATTCGCCACTTCACGGGCAGGTTATTGGGACCTCCTAGGCACGATATTTGAAGGAATTTTTCGTTTTTATTTTTAACCCTTGTTTCATGGAAAACTCACTGTTCCTTTAAAAACGTTTGTTTTTTTCTTTTGTCCTTGTTTCCTGTCCCCCAGGGCACTACCCGGACCCCCATACACCTTTAATGGCAAATATCTAGCTTTTATGCCCTCTTGGAGGGCACTCTAAAAATCGAATTTTGAGTCCCATTGACTTGCATTGAGTTCGAGTTTGAATCCAAACATTTGAAAAGGTCAAGTTCGAATGCGAACTGAACTCGGGGGTGTTCGGCTCATCCCTACTAGGGATGAGCTGTTCAGTTCTATCGGTTCGGAGTTCGCATCGAACATAGCCTGTTCGTTTGTTCGCGAGCTATGAACATTTCCGGGTGTTCGCCGCATGTTCGCCCACAATGCACCACAACGGACCACAATGCACTTTTCCAGTGGCCTGAAGCTCGTAATTGGCTACAGCCTTGCACCTGACCACAGGTCTGGTGCAAGACAGGTTCAACACTATGCCAATCACGGCTCAGATTCCGGATTGGGCAAATTTTGCCCAATCATGGGCTCACAGAGCTAAGTCACACTATATAAGGTTTCCACGCAGCGCTTCTGTACTCATTTGAGAGGAGATTTCATAGGAGATTGTTGTTGTGTGTTCTTACTGCCGGTCTGCCACGCTACTGGGTGATCTGGGGGGGGTCTCATTTCTACCAAATATCTGGGAATTATTGAAATCTTTGTGCTCAGTCCCAGCAACTATTTTGGCTGCTCAGTAATTTCAGCAAAATATTTTGGAATTGAGGTGATCTGTGTCTTGTGACTCACTGCCAGTACCACGCAGTATTTTGGGGGTCACTAATTTCTACAAAATATCTGGGAATTGAGGTGATCTGTGTCTGGTCACTGCCAGCAAGTATTTTGGGGTCACTAATTTCTACAAAATATTTGTGAATTGAGGTGATCTGTGTCTTGTCACACAGCCAGTGCCACGCAGTATTTTAGGCGTCAGTAATTTCTACAAAATATTTGGGAATTGTTATAATCCATGTGTTCTCACTGGCTGCCACCCATCAGGGGGTCTTACTGATTTATAGGAGGTTTCTGAGACTTGTAATCTGTGTCTTCTCACTGCCAGCAATCAGGGGGTCCCACATACTTCTTGCAGATTTATGCGAATTGTAATTTGTGTCTTCTCACTGCCACCCATCAGGGGTCACACTGATTTATAGGAGGTTTCTGTGATTTGTAATCTGTGTCTTCTCACTGCCACCCATCAGGGGGTCTCACTGATTTATAGGAGGTTTCTGGGAATTGTAATCTGTGTCGTCTCACTGGCTGCCAACTATCAGTGTGTCTCACTGAGTTATACCAGAGTTCTGTAAATCTTTATACCAGAGTTGAATCAGAGTTCTGTATATATTTAATCTATTAGACATGTGCATTCGTTTTAGTACTAAAATGATTTAGTCCTAATTTTGGGAAAATTTAGTTTTCGTATGACTCGAGATACGAAACTGCTCAGTACAAAAAACGAAAGAAACTAAAATAAAATGCACTACATTTTAGTTTCAGTCCTTTTTGTGATATTACATTGATGAGTGAAGGAGACCAGCAATGAAGTGGCGCAACATCGCAAAGCTACAGAAAAAGTTTGTATGCGTAATCCTTCCTGACCCCCTACCTGAAATCTGACAGTGATAGAGCTCCACAATACTCACTCACAGCACAGACAGCCAGCAAAGGAGAGGAAACCTTTACTTAAGATGATAAAAGCAGCTGGAGAAAGAAAACATTCAAATAAATCACACTGAAAGCTAATGACAGAGGAGGGCTGGATAGTAAAAAACCCTTTCTAACAAGCAGCATTGGGAGAAGAGAGGGGCTTTATAAAATGTGTGTTATCTCCCCTCCCACTCTGCATAACAGGGCTTAGGTCTGATACATTTTATATTATCCTTTAGATTGTAAGCTCATGGGATGTCTAGCTGAGCACTTGTGTAAAGTGCTGTATCAGTAGACAATTATCCTAAGGGCAGGGCCATCTGTTCCTTATGTGTTTTAGTATGTCTCATGTCTGCACTCCCCCATTGTACAGCGCTGCGGAATATGCTGGCGCTTTATAAATACAAAATAATAATAATAATTATCCAGGAGCATTATCCCCCTTTCCTCATCTATAATACACGTTTTATATAAAGTCCCTCTCCTCTCCCAGTGCTGCTTGTTATAGAGAGTTTTTTGTACGTCTGATACATTTAGTATCCAGCTCTCACAGTTACTCTGTCATTATGAGCCTTCAGTGTGATTTATTTGAATGTTTTCCCTGGATTTAAAGTGCTTTATTTTATTATAAAAATAAATTTGCACCAGTCATCTCTTCTCTGAGCTTTCAGACTGATTTACTTTAATATTTTCCCTCTCCCCTGCTTTTATAATCCTGTCTGTCTCACCCACAGAGATAAAGTTTAAGTAAAAGTTCCCTCTCCTGTGCTGGATAAGCATTGCATTCCAAAGCTCTGCACCCTCCACATGCCAATGCAGTAGGATGTAGGGATGTGCGTTTCGGGAATTTTGGAATTTTCACGAAATTTCCCGATTCGTGTTTTCGGATGCGGCCGAATTTCCGAAAAATTTTAGATCCGAAAAGTTCAGATCCGAAATGTTATCCGAGCCGAAACGAAATATTTTCGGATTTTTCGAATGGGCTTGAAATGTGGCAAACGAGGAGAACAGATGTTCCGAAAAACGAAAATTTTCCGAAAAACGAAAATTTTGTAAAAACGAACATTTTCTGAAAAACGAAAAGTTTTCGAAAAAACGAAAAGTCGATACAAAAAAACGGGCAAAATGACACGAAAAATACGATAAATGGTCGATATGCCGAAAAATGTGCAATTCGGAAAAACGAAAATTTTCCGAAAAACGAAAATTTTGTAAAAACGAAAATTTTGTAAAAACGAAAATTTTGTAAAAACGAAAATTTTCTGAAAAACGAAAAGTCGATACAAAAAACGAGCACAGTGACACGAAAATACGAAAAATGGTCGAAATTCCGAAAAAAAAATGTACCCGAAAAACAGGTCGAACCGAATCGAATCGAAACCGGTCGAAACGAGCCGAATCGAAAAGTTTAAAAATCCGAAAAATCGAACCGAATCGAACCGAATAAAAAAAAATCGGTGCACAAGCCTAGTAGGATGTTCTATACAGAGAGGGGCATTAATTAATGCAGGACGATGTTCTATACATTATACAGAGAGGGGTAAGAATTAATGCAGGAGGATGTTCTATACATTATACAGAGAGGAGCCTTTATTTTAGCCCTTTAAAACCAGTGGCTGTGAGTGCGGAGATCGGCTGCTTGATATATTATCTCTCAGTACAATGTATCAGGCTCAGCTGTTACAGTAACTGACTGTAACAGCGCTCAGAGTTTCAGAAAAACAAGGAAATATTTTATTATTATTATTCTTTATTTATAAAGCGCCAGCATATTCCGCAGCACTGTACAATAGGCACAGTATAGACAGGGTTACAATACAATACATTGAACAACATTTGACAAACAGTACAGGAGGAGATGAGGGCCCTATTCCCGTAGGAACTCACAATCTGGGAGGGTTGGGGTTGGAAACAGGAGGAGAGGACTGCAAGGTGAGAGTGATTGATGGTTGCGTCAGTGAGTCGGGTGGTAGGCTTCCCTAAATAGGAACATTTTAAGGGAGCGTTTGAAGGAAGAGAAGTTAGGGGAAAGTCTGACAGTACGAGGGAGAGTGTTCCAGAGAATGAGGGCTGCGCATGTCAAGTCCTGCAGTCTATCATGGGAAGAGGTGATGCGGGGAGAAGCTAGGCGCAGGTCGCTGTTTGACCTTAGGGAGCGGGCTGGGGTGTATTTGGTGATTAGTGAGGACAGGTAGTGGGGAGCTGAGTTAGTGAGGGTTTTGTAGGTAAGGATAAGGATTTTGAACTTAATTCTGCAGTGGATGGGGAGCCAGTGAAGGGACTCGCAGAGGGGAGCGGCAGAGACAGAGCGGCGGGTGAGGTGAATTAGCCTGGCGGAGGCGTTCAGGATGGATTGTAGGGGGGAGAGGTGGGGAGAGGGAGGCCAGATAAGAGATTATTGCAATAGTCAAATCGGGAGATTACCAGGGCGTGTATGAGTTGTTTTGTGGTGACAGCGGTAAGAAATGGCAGAATTCTGGAAATATTACGCAGTTGGTATCGGCAGGAGGAAGAAAGAGACTGGATGTGAGGGATGAAGGAAAGAGCAGAGTCAAGTGTAACTCCAAGACAGCGAACTTGGTTTGATGGGAAGATGGTGATACCCTCCACTGTGATAGAGAAGTCAGGAGGTGGGGAGGCACTGGAGGGAGGAATAAGTATGAGCTCAGTCTTGGACATGTTGATCTTTAGGTGGTGGGAGGCCATCCAGGAGGAGGTGCCAGATAAGCAGTCACTGACTTTTGAAAGGACAGGGGGAGAGATGTCAGGGGTAGAGAGGTAGATCTGAGTGTCAACAGCGTAGAGGTGGTAATTAAGGCCAAAGCTGGTGATGATTTTGCCCAGGGAGGAGGTGTAGATGGAAAAGAGCAGAGGACCAAGGACAGAGCCTTGAGGTACACCAACAGATAGAGGCAATGAAGAGGAGGAGTTACCAGCAAAGGACACAGAAGGACCTGTTGGATAGATAGGAATCAACCCAAGTGAGTGCAGTGTCACCGAGACCCAGAGAGTTGAGGGTCTGTAGAAGGAGGGGGTAGTCAACAGTGTCAAAAGCAGCCGAGAGGTCAAGCAGGATGAGAATAGAATAGTGGCTGTGTTTTTTAGCAGTGAGGTCGTTGGTGACTTTGGTGAGGGCAGTTTCAGTTGAGTGTAGGGGATGGAAGCCAGATTGGGGTCAAGTAGGGAATTAGAAGACAGGAAGAGGGAGAGGCGGTTGAAGACTAGTTTTTCTAAGAGCTTAGATGTGAAGGGAAGCAGGGATACAGGACGGTAGTTGGATGGAGAGTTGGGATCGAGGGATGGTTTCTTTAGTAAAGGGGTAACTAGCGTGTGTTTGAAGGCAGATGGGAATGAGCCAGTGGAGAGAGATAGGTTGAAGATGTGTGTGAGAGCAGGGGTGAGGGAGGAGGAGAGGGGAGGAATTAGATGAGAGGGAATGGGGTTGAGCGGGCATGTGGTGAGATGTGAGGAGGACAATAAGGAATTGACTTCCTCCTCAGTGGCTGGGAGGAAGCGGCAGAGGGCGGCAGAGGGGACCTCTGGGAGTAGAGGTGGCGGATAACTATCTTGTGTTGGGATGTTGCTTCTGATAGTTTGAGTTTTACTGAGGAAGTTGTGACTGGATGGGGTGTTATCCGTCTGCGGGTGTGCTCCAATCCGACCCCCTCTTGATGGCGTCAGGCCCGACTACCGAGTGTCACGGCACTCGGCGTCTCGAGCAGCCTGAGATGACCCTGGTGTTACTTGGCGGGATGGTGCTGCCGAATTAAGTTGACCCGTTCTGCGTAGTGGGGAGCTAGGAGACCGCAGAGTGTCTCCTGCACTGTGATTTTAGCGATGAAATGACAACACCAAACGGGGCTGTATGCTTCAAGTCAAACGCAGTTGAACTGACTTTTTACTCAAATGGGACACGCATTTAAACATCTCACACACAAAGGAGACATGCCCAGGCTTGAATGGGAACTCAATTTGCATACAATGGCATGCTTGCATCATCAGATTACACACACACACACAGAGCTAATGTACACAGAAATTAGCATACAATTGAATTTCAACACAGCCTTTCACTCCTAGCAACCAAGGGGAAATATAATACCTTTAAATGTATCACACAATTACACATCTGAATCCACACTCATACAATACAGGATACATGGTAATACATCACACCAATAAAACCACATCTAGAAAAGGTATAACTATTCATTTCAACACGCACAACCGAAAGAGTCTGAAATAAAGAAAAAGGTCTTTGAAATGTCCCAGGCTGTTAGTTCTGGGGCTCGCTGGTCAGAGCCCCTATGTCCGTTCCATGACAGAAGTTATCTGCCAGGTCTTGAGCGCTGAAGGCAGCTGAGGGGGGAGGTGCAGGTGGGTAGAGGAGGGTGTTGAAGGTGGACCAGAGCCGTTTAGGGTTGGAAGACAGCGAAGATATAAGAGATGAGACGAAGGATTGTTTGGCCAAGTGGAGGGCAGAGGTGTATGACCGGAGAATAAACTTGAAGTGAACAAAATAAGCTTCAGAGCGGGATTTCCTCAAGGCACACTCTGCAGTGCGGGAGCATCTTTGCAGGTAGCGTGTCTGGAGGGTGTGCCAGGGCTGAAGCTGGCAGTGTGGGGCCTTACAGAGTCGAAGAGGAGCAAGAGTGTCTAGAGCAGAGATAAGAGTAGTGTTGTAGTGATTAGTGGCAGCATCAGGGCAGGTGAAGTAGATTGGAGAATTGATGGGGATCCACGGCATGTAGATTTCTGCGAGTGTGTGAGCGGGGTGGGGGAGCAGGGTGTTTAGGAAGTCCAGATAGGTTGAAATAGAGAAGGTGGTGGTCAGAGATGGGGAAAGGGCGACAGTTGAACTCAGAAATGGAGCAGAGGTTGGAAAAGACAAGGTCAATAGCGTGACCATCACGGTGGGTAGGGAGGAGGGAGGATTGTGTGAGTCCAAGGGAGGACATGAGTGAAAGAAGTTTGGAGGCAGTAGGGGCAGAAGGATCATCAATGGGAAATTTTAAGTCCCCGAGAACTAGGCATGGAAGATTAGAAGACAGGAAGTGAGAAAGCCAGGTAGCAAAGTGGTCAAAGAACTGGGAGGTTGGTCCCGGTGGGCGGTAGATGACTGCCCCCCTGAGAGCCAGAGGAGAGAACAGGCGGATGCAGTGTGTCTCGAAGGAGGAGAAGGAGAGGGATGGGGGTGGAGGGAGATGCTGGTAGGTGCAGGTGGGAGAGAGCAGGATTCCGCCACCGCCACCATTTCTCTCACCCAGTCTGGGTGTATGGCTCAAGTGTAGACCGCCATGTGAGAGAGCAGCAACGGAGGCCGTCTCAGAGTGAGTTAGCCAGGTTTCAGTTAAAGCTAGGAGGTTGAAGGAGTTTGAAAGGAAGAGGTCATGGATGGCTGTGAGTTTGTTGCACACAGAGCGAGCGTTCCAGAGGGCGCAGGAGAAAGAGGACAGGCGCTGAGGGTTTATGGGAATGAGGTTGCTGGGCTTGAAGGGAGGTGATTTATGTGTGATGGAGATAAGATGAGAGGGAAGTATTGGATGTGTTGTGGGGCCAGGGTTAGGGGATATGTCACCTGCATAGAGTAACAGCAGGAGGGTGAGAAAGATAAGGTGGGAATGGGATTTGTGTGAGTGGGAGTGATTGGCAGCACAAGAGTTAGAGGGAGACCATGTTCTGAGGAAACAAAGGAGCTCATGTGAGGCCATCATGTGGGACGAGAGGAGGGAGGGAGAGATGCAGATAGTGTAGGGGTCGGTGGTAGAGTGGCAGGAGTTCCATTTAAGGAGAACGGTAGAAGTAAACAGTAGAAGCGTGAGAGAAAGCATAATATAGACGTGTGTTTACCCAGAGTAAAAAGTGGGCCTTGCAGTTCCTTCCTCCAGTCTCGCAACTCCAGGAAATCAAGTCCAAACTTCCACTTAAGAAGGCCACTTGGAATGGGCACAAGAGCCAAGGCTCACTGGAACCAGCCCTAGCTGTTATATAGGGCAGACTGATTGCATTCAGGCAGTTTAACAGGTAAACACCTGATGCTGGCTGGGCTGTGTCAATAGGGCAGGAAATTCACATGCTAATTAGCAAAGCAAATGGTGGAGAAATGAGACAAAAATAAATAAAAAAAGACCAAGGGAACGTTACAATGTGGGTGCCTGCAAATACTGGGTGATGGGGGGGTCGTACCAGGAAAAGTATACAGGGGATCAGTTGAAAAGTGTGTGTCTGTGGATACTGGGTGATAGAGTCATACCTGTGGAGAGAGGAGACACAGGAATTAGGGATCATGATGGTGGATGGCATAGGGCATCATGGATAAAACTCCAGGAAATCAACTCCAAACTTCCACTTAAGAAGGCCACTTGGGATGGGAACAAGAGCCAAGGCTCACTGGAGCCAGTCCTAGCTGTTATATAGGGCAGACAAGAATAATATTGTTCTAACCTCTTATATATAAAAATATTATTTACTAGTTTTACTGTAACTCTGAGCGCTGTGATGAGCAGCAGTCAGTAACTGTAACAGCTTTGTGCTGAGAGGGAGAGATACTGTAACAAGCAGCCCTCTGAGGAGCCACTACAATAGTAATTGTATCCACTGGTTTTCGGCTGAATGAAATTAGTTTTCATACTAAAGAACTGAAAACGAATTTCTTTAGCAACTACATAAATTGCATTTTAGGACTAATCCATTAGTTCAATTGAAATTTTGTGCTGTGCACATGTCTATAATCTATATATCACTCACCATGGCTGAAAGAACAAAAAGGACAGGCAGACGCTCCCAGACACAGATAAGAGGGCAAGCAGCCCCTGTGTCGGGAGGCTGTGCCTCTGGTCGTGGTGGACGTGGTGCATCCTCTGCAGGGGCACGCTTGTCCTTTCTAACTGGTGCTGGCCGTCTTAAGCAGCAGCAACATACAGAGGACTTGGTGGATTGGCTAACCAGGCCATCCTCATCCTCCGAGTCCTCTGCCAGCCAGGCTTCTAGTGCTTTACAGTCCACCTCAGCTGCCAAAGCATCTAATGCAGCCTCCATGTCAACAGCTACTCCTGCCGTAGCCTCGCTATCATACACGGAGGAGTCAGCTGAATTGTTTGACTACAATGACAGTGACATGCTGCTTGAGGATGCACAGCAAGTACAGTGCTCTGATTCAATCACTGTCAGGAATCAGTCCCAGACTAAGACTGTGCCCGCACCTAATCCCTGGCAAACCTTTATTTTACCTGCATTTGCTTGTCTTTCACCTGCATATGTTTGTATTCAGGTTTCAGGATCCTCTCTGGCTGTTCATCTCCTATTGTGGTGCCTTCAGGTGTATGCCATGACTCCTAATGAAGCCTGCTTAAAAGAGGGATCCACCCTTCCATCAGGGTTTCAACATTAACGTTCTGGAAGTGCAAGCAACCAGTCCAGTTCCTGAAGCTCTATGCTATTTTGAACCTGAACTCCTCCTGTGAACTTGGCAAGTGCACCCCCACTTTAAAGCATCTTCGCTGGCAAGTGCACACCCGCTTTCAACCATCCTCGCTGGCAAGTGCACCCCTGCTTTCAACCATCCTCGCTGGCAAGTGCACCCCTGCTTTCAACCATCCTCACTGGCAAGTGCACCCCACTCTCAAGACTCCTCGCTGGCAAGTTAAATCCTGCTTTCCAGCAAACCCTGGAACCAGCATACAGTCTATTACTTGCTTCATATAGACTCTGATCCGTTTGTTTCTTGTTGGGTTTATGCTTTAAATAAACCTTTTATGCCCTGTAACCTACGTGACTCCTCCAATCACTGCATCATGGGCTCACCTCACCAACCGTCGCACTCCATTCCTGACAGAATGTTTAAGCCAAACGCTGGGCCCGCAGTGATACAAATTATGGTGGAGATGGTCAGAAAAACTTTCACCGAACTATTCTCACACCTGGCTAACCTCATGATAGGGACCTGCGAAGCTTCGAAATTCGATTCGAAATCGAATCGCTGGTCGAATTCGATTCGAATTCGAACTATCAGCTCGATTCGAAAAAATTTCGAATTTGGAAGATCCCATCCAGCTCACCTGTCACCGCCGGGTTAGGCTCCCTCTGAGCGTGCGTCCGGCGGCAGGAAGCTTGGGCACTCGCCTGGGGGAGCCACGTGACCGCGATCTCGCGAGATCGCGGTCACGTGGCTCCCTCAGGCGAGTGCCCAAGCTTCCTGCCGCCGGACGCACGCTCAGAGGGAGCCTAATGCGGCGGCGACAGGTGAGCTGGGGCACATCCATGAGCGAGCTGAGGGCAAATCCATGAGCGAGCTGAGGGCAAATCCATGAGCGAGCTGAGGGCAAATCCATGAGCGAGCTGAGGGCAAATCCATGTTGGGGGCAAATCCATGTTGTGGGCAAATCCATGAGCTGGGGGACAGTGTCCATGAGCTGGGGGACAGTATCCATGAGCTGGGGGACAGTATCCATGAGCTGGGGGGCAGTATCCATGAGCTGGGGGGCAGTATCCATGAGCTGGGGGGCAGTATCCATGAGCTGGGGGCAGTATCCATGAGCTGGGGTCAGTATCCATGAGCTGGGGGACAGTGTCCATGAGCTGGGGGACAGTATCCATGAGCTGGGGGGCAGTATCCATGAGCTGGGGGGCAGTATCCATGAGCTGGGGGGCAGTATCCATGAGCTGGGGGACAGTATCCATGAGCTGGGGGGCAGTATCCATGAGCTGGGGGACAGTATCCATGAGCTGGGGCGCAGTATCCATGAGCTGGGGGACAGTATCCATGAGCTGGGGGGCAGTATCCATGAGCTGGGGGACAGTATCCATGAGCTGGGGGGCATATCCATGAGCTGGGGGCAGTATCCATGAGCTGGGGGACAGTATCCATGAGCTGGGGGGCAGTATCCATGAGCTGGGGGCAGTATCCATGAGCTGGGGGGCATATCCATGAGCGAGCTGAGGGCAAATCCATGAGCGAGCTGAGGGCAAATCCATGAGCTGGGGGACAGTGTCCATGAGCTGGGGGGCAGTATCCATGAGCTGGGGGCAGTATCCATGAGCTGGGGGACAGTATCCATGAGCTGGGGGGCAGTATCCATGAGCTGGGGGACAGTATCCATGAGCTGGGGCGCAGTATCCATGAGCTGGGGGACAGTATCCATGAGCTGGGGGGCAGTATCCATGAGCTGGGGGACAGTATCCATGAGCTGGGGGGCAGTATCCATGAGCTGGGGGGCAGTATCCATGAGCTGGGGGACAGTATCCATGAGCTGGGGGGCAGTATCCATGAGCTGGGGGGCAGTATCCATGAGCTGGGGGGCATATCCATGAGCGAGCTGAGGGCAAATCCATGAGCGAGCTGAGGGCAAATCCATGAGCTGGGGGACAGTGTCCATGAGCTGGGGGGCAGTATCCATGAGCTGGGGGACAGTATCCATGAGCTGGGGGGCAGTATCCATGAGCGGGGGGCAGTATCCATGAGCTGGGGGGCATATCCATGAGCTGGGGGACAGTATCCAAGTATTCGATTCGATATTCGATTCGAGTTCGAACCATTACAGCCGATTCGATTCGTGATTCGATTCGAGCGAAAATTTATGATTCGCAGGGTCCTACCTCATGAAGGAATTGCTACAAGCTATATGGGGTTCTTCTAAAGTGCGTAAACCTGAAACCAAGAAATGCTCTCCTGAAGAGCGTAAACGTAGAGAAGAGTTTACATTATGCTGGTACTGTGGGGATCCGTCTCATTTATTATGTGACTGCCCAAGAAGACCCTCCAAAAAACCAGCTGCGGTTCCTAAATCAACTCCAGTATCAAAGCAAGCTCCCAAGAAACCTCCCACATCTAAACAGACTCCCACAACCAGTAAATCTGCTCGTACTAAGCCTAAGAAGAAGGTGATTATTGACAATGAGTATGATAGTGATGGATATCCAGCATCCTCACGGGCAGAACTTCTTGATCCTATAAATTCTGTACCTGTTATGCCTGAAGAGACTGATCCATCTACAAGCATGGAATATGAACCCTCTGTGTATCAGGACTATGATCATGCTGAACCTATGCAGATTGGGTCTGCTCTAGCTACCGGGACTACAATTCCCATCACTACCAGTCAACAGCCTACGAGATCAATATCACCAGATTGCGCCTATACATCTAATGGAGCCATAATCCGCAAGAAAGACCTGCAAATATATGAAGAGGCTTTAGCAATCAGAAAAGCTGCACAACGGTCTGAGTTCATTACAGCAACTCCCTTTACTCTCAGTCAGCAAGATCCATCATCCTTACCTTCCCAGCCTTCTTGTGACTATGGATCTAATGATCGGAGTGACACTGACTCTGATGGGGAGATACCAGTACAGTATGCCAAACATCCCCATGGTGGCCCAGGTCAACATATAGAACGTATTAATTGTCCTATGGGTACTCCTTACAAAAAACTCTGGAGGGAAGGTCTACCATATGACCAGTGTATGTCTGACTGTTGTGACGAGGAGCTTTGTGAAAAGACTGCTACTCCTATACCTTCTACGGTTCAAGGCTACTACCGTCCTGAACCGATCTACACATCAGCTGTAAAGCCACGAACTGGTGCATCAGAAACTCCTTATCCAGTGTACTGTGGTGCTACATTCACCAAAGCATATCCTCAGTTCAACCAAACTTCCTTACACTGTTGTGTTTCTGGTAAACCTAACCGTACTAAAGTACCCATCCTAAAGGTACCCGCTGCTGAGACTCTGGCTCCTGCTTCTGTCAAGGTGCCCATCGCTGAGATACCTGCTGCAAATACTCCAATTCTTACTGGCTCCAAGGTACCCACCGCAGAGTATCCAGTTCCTGTTACTGCCATCTACAGTACCGCTGGGGTAGTACAAGTAACCCAGCCTCTGCATGGTCCTCTGGGTCAGCGTGCCAAAGTTGCCAAGCCTGCTGGCCCAGCTCTTTCTGATGACTATAAGGAGGTTGAGCAAAGAGATCCCGTGGCGCCTAAGCTGTCCCATGACAAGCCACGACGAGACATGGCTATAGTCTCAGATATGGTAGAGTCCACGGACTTTCTCTCTCTCTCCAGGTCACCGTTGTACAACGTATCCTTGCTTCTATGGCACCTCCGGTTCCTGATTCTGCCGAAATCCCGGTCCACGCCGAGGTAGCTTCTGCCGAAATCCCGGTCCACGCCGAGGTAGTTTCTGCCGAAATCCCGGTCCACGCCGAGGTAGCTTCTGCCGAAATCCTGGTCCACGCCGAGGTACCTTCTGCCGAAATCCCGGTCCACGCCGAGGTTCCTTCTGCCGAAATCCCGGTCCACGCCAAGGTACCTCCTGCCGAAATCCCAGTCCACGCCGAGGTACCTCCTGCCGAAATCCCGGTCCACGCCGAGGTACCTCCTGTCGAAATCCCGGTCCACGCCGAGGTAACTTCTGCCGAAATCCCGGTTCATCCGAGGATACCGCTACCGAGGTCCGCAGCCTTATTGAATCCTCTGTTCCCGAAGTATTTGCCGACAACTTACCACATGTCATAAAGACTGTTGCCGAGATAATACCAGTGACAGAACCCAGTGAGACCATCACCATACCTATTACTCCACAAAATTATGGTATTATGGCATCCTCCATCACCACGCTTGCAACTCAAGTTTATTCAATCACTCAGACAATTAAAGAACAACTCATCCTTTCATCTTTACAGGAACGAGCACATGATTATCTGTTCCCCCCACTCCTAGATCCTATCGATACCACCACCTCTATTGTCCCTAAGCAGAATATGGCTACCTATTCAAGTACAACCATAGTTTATAGAAGACTATCAGGAGTAAATAAGGTAGATGATCCTATTACTCCTATTCACAATAAACTCCTGAAAATTACACCACCAAAAGTTCATAGACCTTCAGAACTGGAAGATGCGCCTGAACTTTCCTTAAAGTCCCTGTGAACATCCCTGCAGCCGTGGTGATTGAACAGTCTGTTACTCTCAATGCTGCCTTTGATAATGGTACCACAGACTTGTCCGCCCAGAGTCCGTCCTTGGAGGTTGTGAAGTGTCTTGTCCCCCACGGGCGGCGGCGCAAGAAGAAATAATAAGTGGTCCCCTTACTGTAAATTTATCTGTTCATGCCCAGAGGGCGCTCCTTGAGGTGGTGAAATGTCAGGAATCAGTCCCAGACTAAGACTGTGCCCGCACCTAATCCCTGGCAAACCTTTATTTTACCTGCATTTGCTTGTCTTTCACCTGCTTATGTTTGTATACAGGTTTCAGGATCCTCTCTGGCTGTTCATCTCCTATTGTGGTCCCTTCAGGTGTATGCCATGACTCCTAATGAAGCCTGCTTAAAAGAGGGATCCACCCTTCCATCAGGGCTTCAACATTAACGTTCTGGAAGTGCAAGCAACCAGTCCAGTTCCTGAAGCTCTATGCTATTTTGAACCTGAACTCCTCCTGTGAACTTGGCAAGTGCACCCCCGCTTTTAAGCATCTTCGCTGGCAAGTGCACCCTCGCTTTCAACCATCCTCGCTGGCAAGTGCACCCCTGCTTTCAACCATCCTCGCTGGCAAGTGCACCCCTGCTTTCAACCATCCTCGCTGGCAAGTGCACCCTAGCTTTCAACCATCCTCTCTGGCAAGTGCACCCCTGCTTTCAACCATCCTCGCTGGCAAGTGCACCCCTGCTTTCAACCATCCTCGCTGGCAAGTGCACCCCTGCTTTCAACCATCCTCGCTGGCAAGTGCACCCCTGCTTTCAACCATCCTCGCTGGCAAGTGCACCCCTGCTTTCAACCATCCTCGCTGGCCAGTGCACCCCTGCTTTCAACCATCCTCACTGGCAAGTGCACCCCACTCTCAAGACTCCTCGCAAGTTAAATCCTGCTTTCCAGCAAACCCTGGAACCAGCATACAGTCTATTACTTGCTTCATATAGACTCTGATCCGTTTGTTTCCTATTGTGTTTATGCTTTAAATAAACCTTTCATGCCCTGTAACCTACGTGACTCCTCCAATCACTGCATCATGGGCTCACCTCACCAACCGTCACACTCCATTCCTGACAATCTCTGAGGTTGAGGAAGGGAGTATAATCAACCTAGAGGAAGGGGGTGCCAGTGATGACACACAAATAAATGGCACTCATGTTGCCCCAGCAGCTGCAGCATACTGCCAAGTTGACTCCAGTGACGAGGAGATAGGGGGTGATGATGATGATGATGATGAGGTCACTGACTCCATCTGGGTGCCTGATCGAACAGAGGAATCAAGTGAGGGGGAGGAGGAGCAAAGACAAGGCACAACATCCTCTATGACCAACCGTAGCACTAGCCAGTCCAAGGCATCAGATGTCAGAGCTGCTCAGGTGCAGAGCGCTGTTGTCTCAAAGCACACATGCAGGAACTCTGCTGTCTGGGAGTTCTTTAAGAAATGTGCAGCAGACTGCACCGTTGCTATTTGTAATCTATGTCAGATGAGGCTCAAGCGTGGGAAAGACACCGGATGCTTAGGTACCACGTGCTGGAGGCGACATATGACCACCTGCCACACATCCCGTTGGCGCAAAACTTTGCATAGGTCTGTAATGGAGCTGATGTAATGCTCCATGCTTCAAACCCCAAGAGACTTTGTGTTCAATTTGTATCGTGTGTTTTTAAATATATTTTACATCGTTTGGTTTTAGTTTAAATTAGTTTAGTGTAAAATGGCGTAACTTTTAGTTTTAAATATACTTCTATTCCAGTAGGTAAATGTGTTTCTGTATAGCCAGTAAACAAGCTTTACTGCTGTGTAATTTATGCAACAGGGCTTTCCCCCTTATCTGGCTGCATGTTTAATTCAAGGGATCTGTGATAGTGTTTTGTCTTTAATCTGATGTGTTAGAACAATGGATTATGCAAATGTAGTGTGAGCTAAAGGCTAAAGAATGTAAAGAATGTTTATTGTAAATACCTGACAATGTAATTAGCATATTGGTAGGACGAGGTGCATCATTTATGCAAATTAAGACTGTTGGATTTCAGCATAAATGGTGGCGTTTTTGTTCATTAAAGGGCAGAACTCTCAGAGCTCAGAGAGAGAGAATCCTGTTTTAAAACATACAGCCGCGTCTGGTGTTTTATTTCAAACTACGCTACACTCCACACTCCAACCTCAGAAGGCAGAGAGCGGCCTTCTGGAGATTCCTAATGGCTCCAGGGCAGAGGAACAGAAGCAGGCAGGTCAAGCTGCTCGAGGCGCTGAGGACAGCGCTCCCAGTAACTGGGCTGACCGCAACGAAGGGGTGTCTGGAGAGTCAGGACAGGCGGAAGAGAATGGTTCCGTCACAGGCACCACGTGCTTGAGGCGACATATGACCACCTGCCACACATCCCGTTGGCGCAAAACTTTGCATAGGTCCTCCTCCTCCTCGTCTGTCTCTACCCCACTGTATGTCCTACCATGTCATTGCCTACAACCTCCACTGACAGGGATGATGCTACAATAATGGATGTACCAGCTCCTTCACAATGTGACAGCATCCCATCAACTGAAGATTTACGCAGTCAGATTACGTTGCCCCAGCTGCTGCAGTGTAAGAAAAAATATAGTCCCAACCATCTCCAAGCACAGCGTCTAAGTGCCAGCTTGGCAAAATTACTCGCATTGCAGCTGCTGCCTTTCCAACTGGTGGATTATGCTCCCTTCCGTGAATTTGCTGAATGTGCTGTACCACAGTGGCAGGTTCCAAAAAGCCATTACTTTTCACGGAAGGCCATTCCAGCACTATACGAGCACGTGGAAGACAATGTTATCGAGTCATTGGGAAAGGCAGTCAGCAGCAAGGTGCATGTGACGTTAGACACGTGGTCCAGCAAACATGGACAGGGTCGTTACATTTCCTTCACGGCACACTAGGTAACTCTGATTGCAGCTGGGAGGGATCCAAGACGGGGCTCTGTGCTGGAGCTTATTCATCCATCACGCCTCCAGAAAGCTGCTTGTATGAGGTCTGTCTGCTCCACCACCACCTCTCCCTCTTCCTCCTCCTCCTTCTGTGTCTCTGGCAAAGTGGCATTTAAACCGACGCCTGACAGGGTCTACACAATGGCTCAAGCAAAAAGAAGCCATACTGTGCTTGAGCTGGTTTGTTATGGGGACAGGAGCCACACCGGGCCAGAAATTCTGTCAGCTCTGCAGGGCCAGGTGCAGAGATGGTTAACACCACGCCAGCTTCAGCTGGGAATGATCGTCTTTGATAATGGCAGCAACCTTCTCTCCGCCCTACGCAAGGGTAAATTGACGCATGTACCATGCCTAGCACACATCCTAAATCTGGTGGTACAGCGTTTCCTAACCAAGTACCCAGGGCTGGCAGAGCTACTCAGCCATGCCAGAAAAGTCTGCAACCACTTCAGACGGTCATTCCCAGCAAGTGTTCGCCTGGCAGAAATTCAAAGAGAATTCCACCTTCCCACAAACTGTCTGATCTGTGACATGCCCACCAGGTGGATCTCAACATTGGCAATGCTGCAGCGTTTGCACAAGCAGCAGAGGGCCATCAATTAGTACCTATGTGAGTATGGCACAAGGAAATGTTCAGGTCAACTTGGTCCGCCCCCCAGGCACGCACATAATCTCCATAGGCAATGGAGGTTCTGTTTCCACAGGTGTACTGTGATAGTCCATAGAGACAGGAGGGTCAGACTCCTCAGGTATGGGGGGTCTCGTACTCCATGGGCAGTTTGGGTTCTTCCTCTTCTCCTGCATAGTCCTCCAGAGACTCCCTACCCCTGGGTACAGCGGACTTGAGTCTTCTGGGTGCAGGCTTAGATGTAGGAGGTTTTCTGGGCATAGACTTGGGAACTGGGGGCCGAGGAACAGGCTTGGGTACCTGAGATCTCTTTGGAGCAGGATTGGGCTCAGGTTCAGTGAGCTTAGCATGGGGTGCCTCTTTAAGCACCAGAGTTTTTTCAAGCACTGTCTTTTTCATTGGGGTTTGCTGGGAGACCCTAGCCATCTCAGTAGTGGGAGCTGGCCTTTTTGGGGGTCTTATGGGGCAGGCTGCGAGCCAGTGGTCTCTTGAGGCACAGTAGATACATAGACCCTCCGCCATCCTCCTGGCGCGCTCCTCTGTAGTAAGCGGGCCTCTAGGCTTCTTTCCTGGGGCAACACACTTTAGGAAGGGTGCTTCTTAGGGAGGCCATAACAGTCCATAGCTCCTCCACTACAAAGCATAACAGGTGGGCCAGATCTTCCAGGGCTGGTAACATCCCTGCGGGCTCAGTTAGTGGGCTTTGCATTATGTCAGTGTGGCACCTGGCTTTCGCCGTGGTGGGACCCATGTTCAGGTGGTTAGAGCCCTTTAGGCAGGGATATGCTGGAGGTACCTGGGAGTTAGCTGACTGAGGCAGGTCAGAGTCCATGGCGAGGTACAAAGGGAGCAAGCAAAAGAGTAGTCAGGACGGTCCGTGGTCTGTGGCTGGCAGCAATGAGGCAAGGTCGGTGGGTCAAGCAGGGTCTGGTACACGGTTGATAGCAGGATAACAGAGAGGGGTCAGAACACTTTCAGGGAATGACTTGCAATGCAAAGCCAAGTTGCAAGGGGAGGATTCTCTTTTATTGACAGACAGGAGGGTGTGGTGTGTGTTAGGGGTTAACCAAAGATTAAACACCAATCAGTGCTGGCAAGGTCTGAGGCAGCACTTTACATGGTTAGCACTGATGTAGGTCTGGTTGTTGCACACACGGGTGCTGATCCCTGACACTCTCAAAGCCACAGTCTTTATGCTGACAGCATTCCTGCGGGTCCTCAGATCAGACAGGAGGAGGATGAGGAGGAGGAATATTTAAGTTGTGGGGGCATTGAAGGTGGGGATTCCTCAAGGGAGGGTTTTGTGTCCCCAGAAACCCAAGGACTACTACGTGGCAGGGAGGAGGTAGTGCACGATAGGGTCATCCTTATTGACCAGGAAGACTCGGAAGCTAATGCCACCTCCATCCTACGCTGCATGGGCTCCCTTATTATGCAAAGCCTGCTAAAGGACCCCAGGATTCGTGCTATCAAGGAGAGGGATCATTACTGGTTGGCAACCCTTCTTGATCCACGATACAAGGGTAAAGTTGCAGAGCTCACCCTGCACGCACAGAGGGAGCACAGGATGAAAAAACTTGAAGACGCTCTAAAGCGACACTTGTGTAACACCTTTCCAGGCACTGGTAGGTTACCAAGTGATGACACAGGTGCTTCTGAGGCTGCAGATGATCAGAGGAATAGTGGTGAAGGCCAGGGCCGCTTGACTGATGCATTTTTAATTTTTTTTTGTCCATGACGCCCAAGGACGTCAAATGTAGGCAGCCATTGCCAGCGTCTTCACCATATGGTGCAGGATTACGTAGGGGCAAGGGCAGACCTGGATACCTTTCCAGCAGATTGTCATGCCCGGGTACCGGGGTGGCACCGGGATGTAGGGGATATGAACCCAGTATGTAGTTTCCTGCACAGATGACTGGGTGGGTAAGGTTTGGAAGGGGATGAAATATGGAAACTGACCGGATGAATTCTGCAGGATGCTGGGAAGCGTGGTGGAAACAAATGCAGGAACCATGAAAACAAAAGGAATAGGTTTTTGCAGAGCAACATGTAACAGAACTTCACTCTAAGCATTCAAGAGCTGTAATGAATCAGCAATTGGTCAGTGTGGGGCGGAGTACTTTATTTCGAGTGTGTGGTGTGACGTGCTTTGGTGTTAACTGTGTATATGCCAGAACCAGTACTGGTTACAGAGAGCAGTACATGAAGTACACCACCAGGAGGGTTCCAAGATAGCTGTTGCAATATGAAAGCTGGTTGCAGACAATGAATGTAGGTTCAGGGGTTCAAAGGATGGAACATGACAGCTGGATGCAGGTTACAGGGCAGGAAATGTACCACCAGGGGGGTGTCAGGATGGTTGCTGCCATGGGGCATGACACTACCCCCCTCCTAACGATCGCACTCTGTGTGATAAAGACTGGCAGCAGCCGGCAGCAGCGGACAGGTTGCAGTGTCCATTCTCCTGATACAGGGTCCTGGGCAGGTATAACAAAAGTTCCTTGTACGGTGTAACAGCCCGGTTCTTCAGGTGGGGGTTCTGGACCTGTAGGAATGCCATGGCTGCGTAAACTCTTTGAAACAGAGTGGCACAGGTAAGAGGCAGCGTTACCGGAGAATTCCGTGCCCACATAGGCGGAGGGCATCGGGGCAGGAGTCGGGAGTAGACCATCCTGGGCCTTTCCAATCTTGGGTCTAGCAACACTGGTTTGGCCGCGGCTTCTCCGCTGACGTCTTCTGGCCTTTGACCTGAACTTCTTGTTGCAATTGGCATCCAGGGAGTAGTCAATAACAGGGGCATTGGTGAGGATGGGCATCTTCTCTTGTCCCCCAGGTTCACTGTCATCAGTAAAGGAGGAAAAGAGTTTCAGACGGGATGTAACGGTCCTCTTCTTCCTCATCCTCTTTGCCACCTTCTCCTTCTGATACAGAGTCCTCGCTGTAAGAGGAACAGATGCCTCGCCATGCCTTCATAGTGGGGTCAGACCCCGCATGTTGACTCGGGGGTCCTTCAGCGACAACGGTGTTCTCTTGATCTGACTCCTCAGAGGGTATACAGCCAAATGAAACAACATCATACAGAGGGTCATAACTAGAACCTTCAAACCCACAGATGGTCGGATCTTGTTGGCTGTGAGTGATGGGAGTAGTTGACAGTCATAACATGTTGAGTAGGTTGACTCGCAGCTTCCCTGAACCGTAATGCTTCTTCAAATCTTTCTAGATCTTCGTTACGGACCACCGTTCCGTTTGAGGCATACATACAATCTGGGGACAGAGGATCTTGCTGGTCAGGAGTGATGGGAGTGGTCAGTGTGGGGCGGAGTACTTTATTTTGAGTGTGTGGTGTGACGTGCTTTGGTGTTAACTGTGTATATGCCAGAACCATTACTGGTTACAGAGAGCAGTACATGAAGTACACCACCAGGGGGGTTCCAAGATAGCTGTTGCAATATGAAAGCTGGTTGCAGACAATGAATGTAGGTTCAGGGGTTCCAGGTTCAGGGGACAGTTGGATGCAGGTTACAGGGCAGGAAATGTACCACCAGGGGGGTGTCAGGATGGCTGCTGCCATGGGGCATGACACAGATGATCCACTGGCTTACTGGGTGTTGAGATTGGATCACTGGCCAGAATTTAGCCAATATGCTATGCAGCTACTAGGTTACCCTTCATCTAGTGTGCTTTCTGAAAGGATGTTCAGTGCCGCTGGAGGTTTTGTCACAGACAAAAGCGTGCGTCTGTCCACCGACTCTGTAGACCGGCTGACATTTATAAAAATGAATCAGTCCTGGATCAGCAGTTATCAATCCCCTGATGCTGACGTAATGGAATAGATCGGGGATGTCTTCTGCATTCACAAAACCTCCAGCACTGAACTCTTCTACAATACCACAAAAGGGTTACGGTGTGAATGCACTTGCTGCCATGAAAGGCACAATATTTGGCTGCACTGACGCCTGTGCCACATTTATCATTTTAATTTTTTGAACCGCATGTTCCACCCCTGCACTCTTCCACAATACCACAGAGGGGTTACTGTATGAATGCACTTGCTGGCCTGGCACCAAAAGCACAAAATCTGTGTGCACTTTACCAGATTCATATCTTTTTAATATAGGACCGCAAGGTCCACCCCTGCATTCTTCCACAATACTACAGAAGGGTTACTGTATGATGATACTTGTTGGCCTGGCAGTCTGGCACCAAAAGCACAATATCTGGGTGCATTGACGCCCATTACCAGATGCATATCTTTTTAATATAGGACCGCAAGGTCCACCCCTGCATTCTTCCACAATAATACAAAGGGGTTACTTTATGATGGTACTTGCTGGCCTGGCACCAAAGGCACAATATTTGGATGCACTGCCACTGACACCTGTATCAGATTCATATCCTCAGAGGGGTTACTGTGTGACGGCACTGTTGCCGACGCTAAAGGCCCAATTTTAAAGCACCTATTGTTACTTTCATCCAAAGCCTGCATAAGTTTCACCACAATTTAGCCAAAAAAATCACTAAACTTTTTCTGCGTGTCCGAAAATGTCTCCTCTTTTCATACAGACTGCCACCCCAAGCAGTTGTTTATGGATAGATTAAAGGAAAAGCATTTACCGTCATTTGAAATGTCATTTTTTGTTTTTTTACATATTTCTAAACATCCTAGAAATCCGCCACTTCACGGGCAGGTTATTGGGACCTCCTAGGCACGATATTTGAAGGAATTTTTCATTTTTATTTTTAACCCTTATTTCATGGAAAACTCACTGTCCCTTTAAAAACGTTTTTGTCCTTGTTTCCTGTCCCCCAGGGCAATACCTGGACCCCCATACACCTTTTATGGCAAATATCTAGCTTTTATGCCCTCTTGGAGGGCACTCTAAAAATCGAATTTTGAGTCCCATTGACTTGCATTGAGTTCGAATCCGAACATTTGAAAAGTTCGAGTTCGAATGCGAACCGAACTCGGGGGTGTTAGGCTCATCCCTACTTGTCATCAGCCTCCCTTATATGGGAACAGCAAGCAGCTGGGCAATGGCTGCAGGGTCCATGGCCCTGTCGTAATGTAAGGAGATAGTCACCCAGCGCGCAGACAAAACCCAGCTAAGAGAGGAAACCCCTAATTTGAGAAGCTGGTCCTTAACAATGGCCAGGTACTAAATCTAAAGAAAGCAGACAAACAATACATACGAGTACAGAGCAGGGGCAGGAGAGAAGTCGTAGTACTATACAAGCAGGAGGTCGGTACATGGAATAAACAAGTGCCAAGAAGGGATAAACATAGAAATCATAGTCAAGAGTACTAGCCAGAGGTCATACCAGAAGATCATAGACAAATCAGGAACACGCTGTAGGGTATAATAAACCACGACAGGGCTCAGAGCTCCATCAGTGACTTGTATTTAAAGGCCTCCTAGGTCTCTGACCAGGTGCAGCAGGCAAATTACCAGAATGGCACCCTCTCTGTTGAGGAGACCGTACTGCAGAACCCTCAGCTGTCATGACCGCTGGGTCTCAGCCCAGGTCTTAGCATCTCCCTAGCATGCAATATACAACCTTGTACACAGACTCCTGTGGACAAGGTGATCTTTTGGTGGGTCGTCAGGCACTACCTTTTAGCAACTCGTGCTAGGTTTTTCCGTTAGCCATGGTGTTTTAGCTCACACCAGGTCATAGGGCCCCTCATGTTTTCCCTTGATTACTAGCATTTTAGGGGTTAATGGGTAGGCTACATGCCTCACAATGTATTCATTTCATGTTTTCTCTTGATCAATGGCATTTTAGGGGTTAATGGGTTGTACTACATGCCTCACTGTTTATTTTTTTATTGTATATCCCTGCTTTAATGGCAAGTTAGGGGTTATTGTGGAAATTAGAATTTAACCCTTTCGCTGCTGAGGCTTTTCCCGCCCCTGTGCTGAGGTCATTTTTTACCTGTTTTGCGCATCATGTTTAAACGTGTTTTTAAGGCTTATTTTAGTATATGACACCGACATATTATATATCGTTCTTTCCGTCAGACTCGGTAGATTCATAATATGTCATTATTATATGTATACGTTATGTCATGTCTGTATATTATAACAAAAAATGCAATAAAATATGTATTTTCAATAATTTACAATGTGTAAAGTGTTTTTTTCCACATTTTAACATGCGAGCAATTGCGGTTATATTTTGTATGGGGTGCGCTTGTTAAAAAAATTACAGATGGGGTCTCGTTACATTTTTTTTTGGGGAAAATGACACTATTTTTAACAAACGCACCGCATACAAAAATCGTTAGTGCAGCATCATTGTTCACATTATAATTGAAATGGGAACAATATTGCTACACTAACAAACCAAAAAAAATAAAAAAAAAGTGTTTATTTTTTTTTTTATTTTTTTTTTTTTTTTTTTTTTTACAAAATTTTTAACTTTCATGTTTGGTATCGTTGGAACGGCCATGCTCCGGCCGATCCAACCATATCAAAATTTAACCCCTAACTGCCACGGATCGGGAGATAGGGAGTTCCAATGAACTCCCTATCTCCACACTTGGTGGCAGTTAGGGGTTAACTGTAGGACTGGCGTCATCGTGCTACGCACGATGACGCCAGTCCTCTGGGGGAGTTCCCGGAAGCTTGGCCGACATCCAAGATGTCAGCCAGCTCCGGGAAAGGATCGCGAACCGGCGCTTTTCAGCGCCGATTCGCGATCCAGCTCCCCAGGGGTTAATGCCAGGCATCATTTGGAAGGGCAGGCTGTGCCCTTCCAAATGATGCCTGGGTTAAGCCCCGCAGAGCCACCGATCGGGAGGGAGAGAGGTCCGAAGGACCTCCCCCCTCCCTTTCAGGCGCCTCCTCCGCACATGCGGGGGGGGCGCCTGAATTAGGTGTCATCGCGCCCCCGCGATGACACCTAATAATGGCGGCTGCTGGTCCGGATGCCGGGCTGACATCCAGGATGTCAGCCCGCACCGGAGGGGCCAGCGATCGGCCGGAACCCGGCCGAACGCTGACCCCAAAGTGAGGACGCGCTCAGCGCGTCCTCAGCACACCAGTGGGAATGCTGAGGACGCGCTCAGCGCGTCCTTAGCATTCAAGTGGTTAAAGGGTCTATTCATCTTTACATCCTTTGCTTTTCTGAAAATCAATTTCGCAAAAATATGGTGAATTCCCAATTGAGCGTAAGGTCACTGTAGTTTGCGAAAATTATGTATCAGGTTAGTACAACAAAAAGGTATCATTGCACCACATTATCCTGGGATTTTGGAATCTTATGTATAGATACTTATTTTGTTGGTATGATTTAGTGGCGAAAATTATTAGTGCCAACCCAGTTTTGTCTGTGGTATGTTATGTGCCGCCCCCTATATATTGTTCCTAGAGTAGCCACTGTTTAGAACCATTATCCTTCTGCATCACCCAGCTTATATTGAGCTTCTAATGGTGAGCAGCCACCCTTATATTACCCTGTAGGATAACTTGATAAACATTGGAATTCCACCCCCTCGAAGATGGATAGTGGTCCGGTCCGCAAACCAACCCCAAATGAATATACAATCCCCTTTGAGATGCTGTTTTCATGTTTATATAATTTTTTTATGCCATACATATTGTTAGAGATGTGCGTTTCGGACAGATTCATTTTTTTCACAAATCTGGCTGATTCGATGCCTCGGATATAGGACGATTTTCTGAATCGGATCGGATCCGAAAATGGCCGTAACGAAACGATATCCGATCTGAAACGAATTAATTTCGTTATTTCGTATGGATGTGAAATTTGTAAAATCGCATGTCATTTTCATTCCATTTCGTGATTTCGGTTCCATTTCTGTAATTTCAGTCATCATATTTTTCGGTTCCATTGCTGATTCCGTATTTTCTTATGAATATGCATTGCACAACTTTATTTAATCATATTAAAATGGTATGAAAGGAACAAAAATATTTAAAAAAAACGCAAAACTGACCCAAATGGTCTGACTTTAAAAATAAAAATCAGAACAAAAAAGGTTTTAAAAAAACGGAAAAAAAGCTGAACAAAATGATCTAAAACTAAAAAAAAATAAAAAAATTAATGCAGCATATGAATCAGCACACTGCGGGGAAGTGGCTCTCTGCCGTATAATTAATGTAGCATATGAATCTGCACACTGCTGGGAACAAGCGCCTCTGCGGTATAATTAATGCAGCATTTGAATCTGCACACTGCAGAGAAGCGCCTCTCTGCGGTATAATTAATGTATACGTCTGTGTTAGAACTTAAAATGCAATAAAATTTCAATAATTTACAAGGTGTAAAGTTTTTTTTTTCACATTTTAACATGCAAACGTTTACGGTTACATTTTCTATGAGTTGCGCTTGTTAAAAAAATTTAGAGATGGGGGACTTGTTACATACTTTTTTGGGGGGGAAAAAAAATTACACGATTTTTAGCAAACAACCCATACAAAAATCGTTGGGAACAATATTGCTGCATTAGCAAAAAAAAAAAAAAAAAAAAAAATCTGTATTTTTTTTTTTTTGCTAATGCAGCAATATTGTTCCCATTTCAATTATAATGTGAACAATGATGCTGCACTAACGATTTTTGTATGGGTTGCGTTTGTTAAAAATTGTGTAATTTTCCCCCAAAACAATTTTATAAGTCCCCCATCTCTAATTTTTTTAACAAGCGCAACTCATACAAAATATAACCGTAAACGCTCGCATGTTGAAATGTGGAAAAAAAAAAAAATACTTTACACCTTGTAAATTATTGAAAATTGAAATTTTATTGCATTTTAAGTTATAATATACAGACAGGATACATATAACAGAGACGTATACATTAATTATACCAGAGGCGCTTCCCCGCAGTGTGCATATTCATATGCTGCATTAATTATACCGCGCAGAGAGGCGCTTCTCTGCAGTGCGCGTATTCATTGGCAAAATTCCTCTAAACAAGGAAGAATCCCACTTAAAATTAACTCATTCCATTTTAATTATAAAAAAAATAATCAATTAGACAGTGACCTCCATATGACAATTATTAACACTTTCTTGGTCTCGATATTACAACAGTGTAAACTTTGTCTTTAGTACAGAAGCCTTCCAGAAGTTAGTAGACTTATTAGGTTCAGTTTAATGGTTCTCTATTGTGTACGTCATACATATCGAAATGGTATTAACCACGACATAGCAATATTATGCAAGTGTTCTTAACCAATCTGCTGTTTAAACCGGCATCATATAGTTCAGTTTACAATTGATTATAGGGGGAAAAAAACAAAACACTTTTCCCCACTCACTGATCAATTGCCTTAATTCCTGTGTCGTTCCAAACATTTGCTGCATAAACTTAAGTATGACTCTCACACTAGATCCTTCTGAAAGTTGGGGTACACAACATAAAATAACTGTTGGTATGTGTTAGTCACCCCTGAGTTTCAATTGATTCAGACCAAGCGATCTTTAAACTGGTTTGGACAATTGAAACGACACCATGTTGCACCGTCAATATCGAATACAAGCCTTGGAAGTCACAACAATTCGTTGGTTCAACATTGGTAGCCTCTCAGGCAAAAACATTTATGTATTGGTCTTGAATTCATATCTCATTAAAAGTGTTTAACAATATTCTGTTAGATTACCAAACTGTGCTTATTAGGATCTTCTTGATCTCGATATTAAAACAGTGTGAGCTTGGACTTTTAATTCAAAAACCTCCTAGAAGTCTGAGTAGGTAAACTTATTTAATTACGTATTGTTAGTTTTCTATTGTATGCGCCATACACATCGGAAGGACGTTATCCACAACTTGGCAAACCGCTGTTGAACCGGTATCATACGGTTTAGTTTTCAATCAAATTGTAGGAAGAGGTCTTTCACTCACTGAATAATTCGTGCACTATTCCAAACATTTACTGCATACATTTACTCTTACACCATATTAATACTTTTGAGGTTTTGGGTGCACAACATTGATTCACTGTGGGTATGTTTTCACCACCCCTGGGTTTCAATTAATTCAGACCAAGCTATCTTAAAAGCTGGTTAGGTAATTATAAACACCATGCTAACACCATCAATATTGAATTCAAGCCTTGGATGTCACAACCATCCATTAGATAAACACTGGTAGCCTCACAGGCAAAAAAGTTTTTTATATATTAGTCTTAAATTCATGTCTGATTAACAATGCTTGACAATATTCTGTTAAATTAACAACAAACTGCTCAACATGCGTTTCCTTGCTGAACTAACGGCCGTTTCTTCAGGAGCTCTAGTGATCCTAGCTTCAGGATCTGTTTAAATAGGTGTTGGCACCTTTAATTAACCTATAATTGGGCTCCCTTAGTGTTCAATTATGGATTCTCATGAGGACCATTTTCGTATATACGTTTTGACATTTGTCAGTTCAAAGCATTATCCACATGACCTCCTCTGTCAAGTGATTAAGGAGTCAATGAGATCTAAATTTACATACGTGCGTTCAAACAGGAGTGTATTAAATAATGGTTATCTGGACAGTGGTGCACATTGGTAATTCTCCTAATATTTAAGCACCACTATTTCCTCGATCTCAGCCAGCGATCCCACAAGTCATATCATAATCCCAGAGAGTGATCATTGTATTGCGTATTCATATGCTGTATTAATTATACCACGCAGAGAGGAGCTTCCCCACAGTGTGTGTATTCATATGCTGCATTAATTATAAAGCAGAGAGGCGCTTCCCAGCAGTGTGTGGATTCATATGCTGCATTAATTATACCGCAGAGAGGCGCTTCCCAGCAGTGTGTGGATTCATATGCTGCATTAATTATACCGCAGAGAGGCGCCTGTTCCCAGCAGTGTGTGGATTCATATGCTGCATTAATTATACCGCAGAGAGGCGCTTCCCAGCAGTGTGTGGATTCATATGCTGCATTAATTATACCGCAGAGAGGCGCTTCCCAGCAGTGTGTGGATTCATATGCTGCATTAACCCTTTCGCTGCTGAGCCTTTTCCCGCCTCTGTGCTGAGGTCATTTTTACCGGTTTCGCTCATCATGTTTAACCGCGTTTTGAAGCCTTATTTTAATATATGACCCAGACATATTATATATCGTTCTTTCCGGCAGACTGTGCAGATTCATAATATGTCATTATTATATGTATACGTTATGTCATGTCTGTATATTATAACAAAATATGCAATCAAATTAGAATTTTCAATAATTTACAATGTGTAAAGTGTTTTTTTTCACATTTTAAAATGCGATCGTTTGCGGTTATATTTTCTATGGGGTGCGCTTGTTAAAAAAATTAGAAATGAGGAATCGTTACTTTTTTTTGGGGGAAATTACGTGTTTTTTAGCAAACACCCCCCATAGAAAAAATCGTTAGTGCAGCATCATTGTTCACATTATAATTGAAATGGGAACAATATTGTTGCACTAATAAATCTAAAAAAAAAAAAAAACCTTTTTTTTTTTAATTTTTTTTTTATTTTATTTTATTTTTATTTTAAATTTTTATTTTAACATTTTACATGGTCATGTTTGGTATCATTGGAACGGCCTAGCTGTCACGGATCGGGAGATAGGGGGTTCATTGGAACCCCCTATCTCCACTATAGGTGGCAGCAAGGGGTTAATTTGAAAACTGGCGCCATCGCGCTCTGCGCAATGATGCCAGTCATTAGGGGGATATCCCAGAAGCTTGGCCGACATCCAAGATGTCGGCCAGCTCCGGGAGGGGACCGCGATACGGCGCATGTTGGCGCCATATTGCGATCCAGCCCCCTAGGGGTTAAAGACAGCCGCCGCTTGGAAGGGCAGGCTGTGCCCTTCCAGGCGGTGCCTGCCTTTAACCGCTGGCATGCACGGATGGGGAGGGGGAGAGGTCCGAAGGACCTCCCCCCTCCCATTCAGGCACCTTCCCTGCAATGGCGGGGGGGTGCCTGAAATAGACGTCATCGCGCATGCACGATGACGCCTATCGTGCCCGCCGGGGTCCCGGAGGTTAGGCTGACATCGATGATGTCAATCCGGCTGATACCGGAATACCGGCTGATCGCTGGCTGCAAAGGGAGGACGCGCGACTCATCAGAGTCTCTTGGACCTGTGGACCAGAGCTTCCTGGACCTGTGGATCATTGTGGGCTACCGGGTGAGCCATCTGAAACACCCACAGGCGAGGTCGTTGAGCCAAGAAAGGCTCAGAAAAGTGTGCGTGGGTTTTGTCCATCCTTTTTACATTCACTGTTGGTTATTGGACTTCACTACTGTGCATAACTTTCTTTTTTCCTAGGAATATTCTATGGACGATTTTATACCATCTATATGTGAACTGTCACTTAAGCAGAATATTCTCTGTATATGTATGTATGCAATTTTTTTCTGTCATCACATGTAATACGTATGTACAATTTTTGAAAGCACGTGAGCGCTGAACATCCTTTTTTCTTCTTATTTTATTGTTGACAATCGGTGTATTTGTGAATTACATCTGGGTGTTTTCAGCGACGGTGTTTGCCTTACTGTCTTGCTTTGTTTTGCCTGTTCCCCATATTTTCTTCTTCCTCTAATCAATTCCATAGTTGGTGCTAATGTAGCGTCTCAATATGTAAGCATTAGTGCTAGCATATAAGTAAGTTTAACATCTGGACTCTGTATTCCAATTTTGACACTACACTGGGGTGAAATCAGTTTACAGCTCACAGCTTGAGAGAGCTTACTGTACTTTGTGCTACCCATATTAAGTGTAGGAGATGCTGTAACAGATCCGCTACCCTGCAGGGGTAGCTCCGTCTGCGGCGCCGAGTCTTGCTGGAGAGCTTAGCCGGGTAGCGAGCTAGCAAGGTGGGAGAGAGATTGGCAGCGGTCCTTGGATGATCTGGAAGCGAAGGATTCAGTAAAGCTGGCTTCTTCAGTGATTATGCCCTCCCCAAATACTAGTCGTGACTCAGTACAGGTTTGAAGGTAAATCAGAATGTTTAATGAAAAGCAGAACATACATGGTCCTTTTATATGGTACAGTCCCATTGTTCTCTCCCATGCCCGCCCCCAGACCCTTGGAGTGAATTCTGCACAGGGGCTAGCCATGCCCAGGTTCTGATTGGTTGGTTCCAAGACCATTGCAGGCTTCTCTCAGGTCCTCTCAAGTCTTCACTTGGGTCCACTGGTTGTATGCAGATGAAGTCTTCACCTCACAGTGACCACATACAGTGATTTACATAACCCATTGTAAAGGGAATCAGATAGTGGGTGGCTGAGACAATGTGAATCCCAGCCTTTCAGAATAGGTAAACAGATAACAGATATCTACAGAGAAAGCACTTTTGCATAATCCACAATTTACACAAACCTATTGTACATTCTATACGAAGGAAACATTTGACTCTAGTGGCGGGTAGTGTTTTTAAAAACCACATTTAACTAAAGAAATATAACTCTATTTAAAACTAAAAATGAGCGATTGACAATACATTTAAAACCACACAATATATCTGAGCATAAACTAGCAGGATGGGTGCAGGGGAAAAACATGATTAATTAGAAGTCTAGCAACAGTTTTACACTAAATCTAACAAAGGAAATTAGTTCCTATAAATAAAGGGTAAACGAAATATAACAAAATAAGAATGAAATTAAACTAAATAAATCCTGTGGCGGCCGTTCCGTCACAGATGCAAACAATTTTTACCATCTCGATAAGTGAGGTATTCCATGGTGCTTACCATTGGGACGAACGAAGAATTTTACCACCTCCTGAAAGCTGGAGTTAAAGGATTCTGCAAATGCAAGATCATTTAAAACACTCCATAAATCCCTAAAAAGGGTGGGGAACATGGCTGGATGCTCAGGGAACTGGAGAGCAAGCAGGCTTCTAGCAGACACTAACACCAAAGCGGTTATTCAAAAAGCACCGAAATTTTGGTGCTCTTTCATTTGGCGACCCCGAGGTGAATTCAGCATTACTGCAGGCCCGAAGTACGCCAAATCAATCTGCCGAAGGGGAAATTCATCATTCAGTGCAATTCGGGTGGCCAATTCTGCTCTCTTTGAATAACCCCTCAAGTGTTTGGCAATGCTGAAGCAATGCCCTCTGGGAACTCCCCCCCCAAATAGGGATCCATGGGGTTCATTACTTGGAGCACCTGTGACTGCCTGCAGGTGACCCAGAGAGCAGTTGCTAGACCTGGTCTTAATGCTGCTGCTGAGGTGTTCAGGCAGGAGCAATACTGGTTTTAGCCTTCCTGCAGTGGCATGAGCTGTGACATTAGCGCTGCGCTTCGAGGGTGAGGTGCTGAGTAGGGATGAGCTGTTCGGGTTTGGACTTCGACCCGAACTTTGGCAGTTCGAAAGTTGGCGAATTTCAAACTTTTTGGGTCGGTTCGGTTCGAGTTGGAAAAAAAAAAAGAAATTTTGAAAAAAGTATAGAAAATGCTTAAAAAAATACAAAAAAATCTAGAAATAAAGAGACTCTTTACTGCAGAATATTATAAGCAACGGTTTATTAGATATTGAATTAAAAACTAATGTGTACGTGGTAAGATTATCAACTCTAAATGACCTCTGTTCACAAACGGGCATAACACCAGGTGTTTTTAGTCTGGTAATCAATTTGATACATTGTACAACATACTGAGGGTGGGGTGTTGTCTGCTTCTGATTGAGATTTGAGAATTAATTTCCCTAAAACATCCTAATATGCTGAATTTAACCCTTTCGCTGCTGAGGCTTTTCACACCTCTGTGCTGAGGTCATTTTTACCGCTTTCGCTCATCATGATTAACCGCGTTTTGTAGCCATATTTTGATATATGACCCAGACATATTATATATCGTTCTTTCCAGCAGACTTGGCAGATTCATAATATGTCATTATTATATGTATACGTTATGTCATGTCTGTATATTATAACAAAAATGCAATAAATTATTGAAAATTCTAATTTTATTATGTGTAAAGTGTTTTTTTTCACATTTTAACATGCGATCGTTTGTGGTTATATTTTGTATGGGGTGCGCTTGTTAAAAAAATTAGAAATGGGGTCTCGTTACATTTTTGTTTTGGGGAAAATTTCACTTTTTTTAACAAACGCACCGCATACAAAAATCGTTAGTGCAGCATTATTGTTCACATTATAATTGAAATGGGAACAATATTGCTGCATTAGCAAAACAAAAACAAAAAAAAACCTTTATTTTTTTTAAAATATTTTTTTTTTTAAACATTTTTGATGCTCATGTTTGGTATCCTTGGAAAGGCCATGCTCTGGCCGATCCAACGATATCAAACATTAACCCCTAGCTGCCAAGGATCGGGAGATAGGGGGTTCATTGGAACCCCCTATCTCCACCATTGGTGGCAGCTAGGAGTTAACTCCAGGACTGGCATCATCGTGCTATGCACAATGACGCCAGTCCTCAGGGGGAGTTCCTGGAGGCTTGGCTGACATCCAAGATGTCGGCCATCTCCAGGAGAGGATCACGATCTGGCGCTTTTCCGCGCCGATTCGTGATCCGGCTCCCCAGGGTTTAATCACAGTCACCGTTTGGAAGGGCAGGCCCTTCCAAACGGTGCCTGGATTAATCCCCTGCCCCCGGCGATCGGGAGGGAGAGCGGTCCGAAGGACCTCCCCCTCCCTTTCAGGCGCCTCCTCCGCACATGCGGGGGGGTGCCTGAATTAGATGTCATGGCGCCGCCGCGATGACATCTAATTGCTCCGCCGGGGTCCCGGAGTGCTGGGCTGACATCCAAGATGTCAGCCCGCACCGGGGGGCGCAGCAATCTGCCGGAATCAGCGCTTCCATAGCACAGGAGAACCACTTGGCTGGACGCGCTGAGCGCGTCTGTCATGGAAAGACTCAAGGGGCTCGGCAGCAAAGCCCAGGACTCTCAGCCAGGGACAGTTTTAATGACATTGGTGTTACTGTGGACTCTTCAGTGCCGTTGCACCGTAGGAACACCTTGATTCCTTTATTAGATGTGGTTGATATTGCGTGATGTAATAAAAGTGTCCCCTGGATGTATAACCGTGAAAAGTATGTAAAACCCCATTGTATGATTTTGCCCGTCGCCATTGCCCATCCCTTCGTGGGTCCGGCGAGGACAAAGGGATTCCAGGCTTAAAATGGGGGCTGAGCTGGATCCGGTCGGAGTGGCCGAATCGAAAATGGCCGATTCGGAACGTCCGGTAGCGAGTCGGCACCACCCCGATTCGGGAACGACCAATCCGAATCGGGACCAAGATCTCCAAACCGAGATAAAGCCTGGCAACTCGCGGAAGGGGCCAATGAGACCCATGGGGGGCGGGCAGGGATCCCATTGTCTTGTCCTTGTATGACTGTTGATAAATATATGTGTTTTTTTGAGTAAAGGGCAGTTCAACCTGTACATACAGCTTCGCCTGGTGTCTTCCTTGAGCTTTCACCACATGAGATTCCCTGCAGTCTCTTGTACCCATCATCGCCCAGGTACAGATCCCGCGACCACTGTACTGAGGCCGCGCACCGGCACATCAAACCGCCGCATTCACTTCGACTCCGCATCCCCGAATCGGAACAGCGGCGCTCCCTCCGCGCATCGGCCCATCGAACCGCCGTACCCACTTCGACTCCGCATCCCCGAATCGAAGCCCCGACGCGGCGCTTTCCCCGTACATCGAAACGCTGCACCACTCCGAATCGGAACCTCAAGTCGACAGCCCCGCTGCACAGCCGAAACGCTTCCCTCCAAAGCGGCTAATCCAGCGGACTATAGTAGTCGGGTCGGACGTCGAGGGAGAAAGGGGGCAGATAGGAGCACACCCGCAGGCGGACAACACCCATTCTGTCACACTGATGGCAGCGGTGGGATACGCTCTCTGCACCCCCCAAGAAGACCCTCACCATGGCTGTGTACAGTAACTACAAAAGGGACACCCTGCGGGTCATGTTGGAGAGTCGGGGAGGAACCCCGGGCTCCAAAAGCAAAGACGCCATGATTGAGGAGCTGCAGGTACTAGACCAGGTGGGCGCGTCGACTGGGACGCCCCCGTCCCTGTCCCCGCAGTGGTTTCTGAAAATTCCTTCAACAGAAAGGTGCGGCAGCGGGTTGCCCTCTTCGGAGCTGCTCCATCGGAGGCTGCCATCCACAATGCGATATAGGAGATCCGACAGGAAGAGGAGCAGGACAAGGGGCGCGAACACGAACTACGGCTGGCTGAGATGCAGAGCAACCGAGTCATCAGCCCCCACCCAGATCGATCAACTGCCCGGAAAGTGCCCTTTCAGGCGTTCAAGACCTTCAGCGAGACGGAGGAAGAGATAGAAAGCTTCCTCCAGGACATCGAATGTCTGTGCCAGGTTCACGAGGTACACCGCACTGCTTGGGTCGGGACTCTGGCTTGCAAACTGACCGGTCGAGCAGTGGAGGCATATCGGACTGTACCGGACGAGGAGGCCACCAACTATGACTATGTCAAACAAGCGTTGCTGAGTCGATTTGCTGTTACCCCTGAAGCCAGCCGGGTGAAATTCAGGAACTCCCGCCAGCCCAATGGCGCTACACATGTCGAGTGGGCGCATCGGCTGCAACGGGACCTGCGGACCTGGTTCCTTGGAAGTAAAGCGCAGTCGGTAGAAGACATTACCCAGCTGCTGCTGCTCGAACAGTTCTTTGAGCACACCCCCCTGGCAGTACGTGAGTGGGTGCGGGACAAAAAACCTCAGACTGTGCAGCAAGCGGCTGCCTGGGTGGATGAATACACCGACACAAGGAAGGTCGCCGGGGGTGAGCGATCTCTTCTTTCATGACCCGCTCTACCCGCTCCTCCTACCCCAGAGCCAGCGGCCCAGTGGTCTGCAGCACGACCAATGAGCCGGCCCAATGCGGCAGCCAACATCCGCTGCTATGGATGCAACCAGGAGGGGCACTATCGTCAATACTGTCCCAACCGACCGGCCATGCCACAACCCCCTGCCAGAGCACCGCCCGCAGCACATTGTTACAACACCGAAGCTCCGTGGCCGGATTCCCAGGAAGAATGGGAATGATTACACGAGGCCGACCCGGTGCAAGCTGCCTCGGCCGACAATCGCCAACACCACCGTCAGGCCGTGTGGATCAACGGGCGAGCCGCCGAGGGGCTCCGGGACTCCAGGGCTACCATCACTCTAGTACGACCCCATCTGATCCAGAGGAACGACCGGTTGAATCACACTGTCGTGGTTCGGGTGGCCGGGGGGAAGGTACTCCGACTCGAGACGGCACGCGTTCATTTAGATTGGGGTTCCGGGGAGGGAGTCGTGAGGGTGGGTCTATTGGACCGATTGCCGGCCGAAATTCTCCTCGGCAACGACCTGGGACGGTTGGTCTCCGCGTACACCACAGACGCAGCCGCTCCAGTGACCACCCGGCAACAAAGTCAACGCAACAGCCACGGCACTCCGATCGGGACCCAGGTGAGATCCCAATCAAAACCCCCCCGACCCCCCAAACCCCGACGAATCCCGACCCCGCCCTCTCGACCGGACCCCCTACACACGTGGAGCTCCCCCGACACTCTCCGACACCAGACCCAGACCGATCCCACACTAGAGCGATACCGGGACCGGGCCGGCAAGGGCCTGGGAGACGGTAGAACCGATAGCATAGAGTGGGAGGATGGGCTCCTATACAGGTATACCGCGAGAGAGGGGACCAAAAAGCAAAAAGCAGCAGGTTCCGCATAAGCAGTTGATCGTACCCCAGGGCCCTAGACAGGAACTTTTGAGACTGGCACACGACATTCCCCTCGCCGGTCATCTGGCGCAAAAGACTCAACACCGGTTGGCTCGAGCATTCTTTTGGCCCCGCCTCAGTGAGGATACTCGCGAATACTGTCGCACCTGTCCGGTCTGCCAGAAAGTAGGGAAGACCGGAGATCACCCAAAAGCTCCACTGCACCCCATGCCCATCATACAGGAACCCTTTAGTCGGGTGGCGGTCGACATAATCGGGCCCTTGCCCCGCCCTAGTGCCACCGGGAAAAAATACATTCTCACCGTGGTGGACTATGCCACCCGGTACCTAGAGGCTGTGGCCTTGGCCAACATCCGGGCTGACACCATAGCCGACGCCCTCTTACGTGTGTTTACGAGGGTGGGGTTCCCTCGGGAGATTCTGTCCGACCAGGGTACCCAGTTCACCGCTGAGCTAACCCAGCAGCTCTGGCGTCTCTGTGGTGTCAAGGCGCTTCACAGCGCTCCATATCACCCTCGGATGAATGGGCTGTGCGAGCGGTTTAATGGGACCCTGAAGCAGCTCATCCGCGCCTTCGCGCACGAGGGAAAGGATTGGGAGAAATATTTGCCTCACTTATTATTTGCCTATCGGGAGGTTCCTCAGGAATCCACCGGATACTCCCCCTTCGAATTACTGTATGGGCGCCAGGTGAGGGGGCCCCTAGATCTAGTTAGGGCTCAGTGGGAGGGGGAACTGGAGGAAGGTGGGGTCCCCGTGCTAAGTTACGTCTTGGAGCTCCAGGAACGCCTGGCGGAACTCACGGGATTCGTTCAAGGGAACATAGAAACGGCCCAGGCTCAGCAGAAAACGTGGTACGACCGCTCTGCTTGCAGTCGCTCGTTCCTCGTGGGGCAGAAGGTTCTGGTGTTGAAACCACAGTGGCAGAATAAGCTGCAAGCGGCCTGGCAAGGTCCCTACAGGGTGGTCACCCAACTGGGGGATACCACCTATGTGGTTGTCAGCTGCGCAGACACCAGGATCCAGCGGACGTTCCACGTCAACATGCTGAAGGCCTACCATGAGCGCCCAGAGACGGTGGAAGCCATCTGTGCGCCAGCCACTGAGGAGAAAGAACAGTTCCCCTTAATAGATCTTCCCGGGATAGCCAAGCAGCCGTCAGGGGTAGATCAGGTACAGCTGGGGGAGGAGTTGGGGCCCTATAAGCAGGAGCAGGTGAGACAGTTACTCCACGAGCACCAGGAGATGTTCTCGGCTCTTCCGGGGTACACCGGCCAGGCCATCCATCAGGTAGAAACCCCCGGTCAGAGACCCCTCCGGCAACCCGCGTACCGACTCCCGGAGGCTGTCCGCGAACCCATGCGGGCTGAGATCCGGGAGATGCTGGAGCTGGGGGTCATCGAGCCTTCGGCCAGTCCATGGGCGTTGTCATGGAACGGACATAGGGGCTCTGACCAGCGAGCCCCAGAACTAACAGCCTGGGACATTTCAAAGACCTTTTTCTTTATTTCAGACTCTTTCGGTTTTGCGTGTTGAAATGAACACTTACACCTTTTCTAGATGTGGTTTTATTGGTGTGATGTATTACCATGTATCCTGTATTGTATGAGTGTTGATTCAGATGTGTAATTGTGTGATGCATTTAAAGGTATTATATTTCCCCTTGGTTGCTAGGAGTGAAAGACTGTGTTGAAATTCAATTGTATGCTAATTTCTGTGTACATTAGCTCTGTGTGTGTGTGTAATCTGATGATGCAAGCATGCCATTGTATGCAAATTGAGTTCCCATTCAAGCCTGGGCATGTCTCCTTTGTGAGTGAGATGTTTAAATGCATGTCCCATTTGAGTAAAGGGTCAGTTCAACTGCGTTTGACTTGAAGCATACAGCCCCGTTTGGTGTTGTCATTTCATAGCTAAAATCACAGTGCAGGAGACACTCTGCAGTCTCCTAGCTCCCCACTACGCAGAACGGGTCAACTTAATTCGGCAGCACCATCTCGCCAAGTAACGCCAGGGTCATCTCAGGCCGCTCGAGACGCCGAGTGCCGTGACACTCGTTAGTCGGGCCTGACGCCATCAAGAGGGGGTCAGATTGGAGCACACCCGCAGACGGATAACACCTCATTCCGTCACAGGCGTCGCCTGTAGTCTTGGTCCCCAAGAAAGACGGTACCACCAGGTTTTGTGTCGACTATTGGCGGTTGAACGACTGTACCATCACGGACGCTTACCCTATGCCCCGAGTCGACGAGCTGCTAGATCAGATCTCCCGGGGTTATTTTCTGACCACGGTCGATCTGTGCAAGGGGTACTGGCAAATTCCCCTTGCCGAGTAGGCGATCCCGAAGTCGGCCTTCATCACCCCGTTCGGTCTGTACCAATTTTGGGTCATGCCGTTCGGGATGAAGAACGCCCCTGCTACCTTTCAGCGGTTAATCGATCGCCTCCTCGATGGCCTCCAGGAATTTGCTTGCGCATACCTGGATGACATAGCCATCTACAGCCAGACCTGGGAGGACCATCTTCACCACGTAGGGACAGTCTTAGGCCGGATCCGGGACGCCAACCTGACCCTTAAGCCATGTCACGGGATGGCCCAGCACCCTCAGCCAGGGGCGGCGCGCAGTGACAGTGGTGACATGGACACTTGGGTGTGGTGGCACGCACCCCGTTTTACCAGTATTTTTACTTAGATGTGACATTGTGTGGTGTAATAAAGTGTTCCCCGTTGGTTTATTGTGTGAAGTATTTTCCCTTTGTTGCCTTGCTCGCCGCCATTTTCCGATCACCTTGTGGCGCAGTTAAGAATTCTCGATTCGGAAAATGGCCGATCCGAACCATCCGGTTCGGATCGCAAAATGGCCGATTCGGACCATCCGGTCCGAATTGGCGACTCCCTGAAGGATGGTGGCCAATGGGTCCCGGGAGGGCGGGCAAGGAGTCCCATTGTATTCTAATTGTGTGCAGAGGTAATAAATGCTTGGTCTGTAAACAATAAACTCAGATTCTGCAGTGCATTCAGCTTCGACTGGTGTGTCTTTATTTCCACCGTATTTTCGGATCTGAGAGTCCCCCGCGATCTCAGAGTACGGTGTCCATCCAGGTACGAACCGAAGCGAGCGCTCTGTGCCCGCATCGTGTAGCGGGGCAGAGGCGCAGCGCATGAAGATTCGGTTCTCGGAGAGACGGAGATCCGAACCGAAGGGCGCGGCCGCGTACCGCGCTACAGTATTGCGAGGGATTGCGGGAAGATCCGAATCCCTCGCCCATCCCGCCAGATCCGAAGTTCCTTCAGCTCACATCCGATCCGATCCGAAGAGTCTTCCACCGAGATCCGAAGAGTTACCCGCACCGCGATCGGAAACGTTTCCCGCAAGATCCGAAACGTTTCCCACATCCGTTACGAATATTCCTCCGCGGCAGATCCGAACTCCACAGACGCCCACCCGCAAGGTCAGTGAACCAGCTGCTCGAGACGCTGAGTGCCGTATGGCTCAGTGGTCGGGCTGGTTCTAGGCAGGGGTCCCCTCCACCGCCCGCTAACCCTTCCCCAGGGTCACGCCAGGCCGCACGAGACGCCGAGTGCGCGTCACTCGGTAGTCGGGCCAGCGGTAAGCGAAGGGGTCACGCAGATTGAGCACACCCGCAGGCGGAACAACATCCCATTCTGTCATACTGGTGGCAGCGGTGGGATCGCTCTCTGCAGACCCCTAGGAGACTTACGCCATGGCGGTGTACAACCCCTACAACAGGGACACCCTGCGTGGGATGTTGGAGAACCGGGGAGGAACGCCGGGTAACAAGAAAAGGAAGACCCTGATCAAGGAGCTGACCAGGATGGATCAGGACGAGGCGACGACGCCCGTCCCCAGCCCTGTCCACGCAGAGGTGGAGGAAGGCGCTGACCTCAGAGAGGTGCGGCGTCGGATCGCACTGCTTGGAGATGCCCCGACGACAGAGGACCGAGGTAAGGTGATTCGGGAGTTCTACCGGGAAGTTGAGCTGGAGAAGGAACGCCAGCACCAGCTGCGGTTGGCAGAGCTCCGCGGAGCAGAAACTGAGTACAATGACCCCGAACCCTACCCCGTGGAACCCTGGGTCGAGACTCACAGCTCGTCTGGAGCTTCACCCTGGGAATCCACAACCCCCAGTGACGACGCTTGCGGGACTCTCAGCTCGTCTGGAGCCTGTACTGAGGACATCACTCATCCCAGCGACCCTGGGATGGAGACTCACAGCTCGCCTGGAGCTGCATCTGAGGACGCCATATTCCCCATTGAGGAGCGGTGCTCCTGTGCCGGCACCTTCGCAGACATGAAGGTCGTGCTGGCAAGAAGGCTGCAGGAGGGTCCAGAGCGGGACCAGGGGTCCACAGAGGAACTGTGGTACGAGGCCCTGGACCATGAGCGGGACTGCCATGATGTGGACATTCCTTCCGACGCTGACGTCTATCGGGAGCAGTACGCTGTGCGAGCAGCGTTCCTGCAGGGCCGGGCCCCAGAAGAGTGGGAGGCCGAGCTCTGGAGTCTGGTGCAGGAGGAGGTCGCCCTGGACGCCGCGTACCGCGCGCTCCGGTGGCTAACCGCCGCTCCGGCAGTACGCCCGTTGGGAGGCAGTTCCGTTGCAGGGCCTCGCTACGGAGGCACAGGACTGCTCCACGCGAGCATGGCCGCCGACCCCGATTTTGGAGAGGAGACCGAGGAACGGATGGAGGACATCCTGGAGCGACGGGAACTGGAGATCCCGTCAGACAGCAGGGACTCAGTGTTCGAGGAGCTGGAGTCCCTAGCAGAGCGAGAGTGGGAGCTCGAGGTGGCTTATCGAAGACTGTTGGACGGCGTTCCGCAGTCGAGCCTGAGCTCCCCGTGGTGGGACAGGTCGACGGAGGAAGTCGACAGTCCCCAGGTTTGGGACCTATGGGAAGCCGAGGCGGACTCATGGGTGCCCGTGGGGGGGTCGTCTGAGGAAGTTACCCCCCTCACCCCGCAAGAGGACAGGGTGGCCGAGGCCACGGGTCCAGCGGGGGAGGAGACGGATGGTCTCCCCGGGATGGGTTGTGCGCAACCGTCGATTGCCCCGGGGGGTGAAGCAACCGTCCTTCTCCAAGGAGATCTCCAACCAGCAGAAGAGCTGGCTACGGGGCAGAGTGCTGCTGGCCTCTGCCCACTGCCCAAAGTCTGCCAGGAGGGGCAGACAGATGGTTCCCCCGGGATGGGTTGTGCGCAACCCTTGGTTGTCCCGGGGGGTGAAGCAACCATCCTTCTCCAAGGAGATCTCTCGCCAGCAGAAGAGCTGGCTACGGGGCAGAGCGCCGCTGGCCTCTGCCCACTACTCAAAGTCTGCCCGGAGGAGCAGACGGATGGTTCCCGCGGGACGGGTTGTGCGCAACCATTGATTGCCCCGGGGGGTGAAGAAACCATCCTCCCGCAGGGAGATCCTCGCCCAGCTGACGAGCTGGCCACGGGGCAGAGCGCCGCTGGCCTCTGCCCATCCCTCTCAGTTTGCCTCGAGGGGCAGCGCGAGGATGACCCTGTACGACTGCCGCGGCAGCGGTCCAGTCCCCTCGTCGGCGGCCAGGGAGAGCAGCCGGGTTTGACCCCGTTTGTCCTCCCGGTTGCCGTTTCCGTACCCGGCCAACCAGCAGAAGAGCTGACGCCAGGACAGAGAGCCGCTGGCCTCTGCCCGTTCCGCCCGATTCGCCCCGAGGGGCAGAGCGTGGATGACCCTGGGCGACTGCCGTTGCATCCCGTGATTCCCCCTTCCAGCTGGCTGGAGGAGCAGCCAGGTTTGGCTCTTGTGGTTCCTTCAGTTGCCGTGTCCGTACCTGGCCCTCCAGTGGAAGAGCTGGCAACGGGGCAGAGCGCCGCTGGCCTCTGCCCATTTTTGCAACCTTTGGGCTCGGGAGCCTTACCCCGCCACGGTCCTGTCCCACGGCTGACCTGGGCACCTGGGGCGTGTGCAGTTAGCACCCGGGTTCCCCAGGTGAGTGACAATCCTGGGGGGGCACCGGAGGCCCTCCGGCCCAGAGGCATGTCCTCTCGCCCAGCCGGGGACACCCTCAGGACATGGGGTCCCGACCAAGCTGGCACGGCCGCAAGGCCAAATGGAGAGGCCTGGTGACCCGGCCTCCCCAGACTGACTATGGGCCTGGGAGCACCGACTTCCCCGGTATGACCCGGTGGGGTCAGACCAGGTGCGTCGAACTGGGGGAGGGGGAGGAGTGTCACGGGATGGCCCAGCACCCTCAGCCAGGGGCGGCGCGCAGTGACAGTGGTGACATGGACACTTGGGTGTGGTGGCACGCACCCCGTTTTACCAGTATTTTTACTTAGATGTGACATTGTGTGGTGTAATAAAGTGTTCCCCGTTGGTTTATTGTGTGAAGTATTTTCCCTTTGTTGCCTTGCTCGCCGCCATTTTCCGATCACCTTGTGGCGCAGTTAAGAATTCTCGATTCGGAAAATGGCCGATCCGAACCATCCGGTTCGGATCGCAAAATGGCCGATTCGGACCATCCGGTCCGAATTGGCGACTCCCTGAAGGATGGTGGCCAATGGGTCCCGGGAGGGCGGGCAAGGAGTCCCATTGTATTCTAATTGTGTGCAGAGGTAATAAATGCTTGGTCTGTAAACAATAAACTCAGATTCTGCAGTGCATTCAGCTTCGACTGGTGTGTCTTTATTTCCACCGTATTTTCGGATCTGAGAGTCCCCCGCGATCTCAGAGTACGGTGTCCATCCAGGTACGAACCGAAGCGAGCGCTCTGTGCCCGCATCGTGTAGCGGGGCAGAGGCGCAGCGCATGAAGATTCGGTTCTCGGAGAGACGGAGATCCGAACCGAAGGGCGCGGCCGCGTACCGCGCTACAGTATTGCGAGGGATTGCGGGAAGATCCGAATCCCTCGCCCATCCCGCCAGATCCGAAGTTCCTTCAGCTCACATCCGATCCGATCCGAAGAGTCTTCCACCGAGATCCGAAGAGTTACCCGCACCGCGATCGGAAACGTTTCCCGCAAGATCCGAAACGTTTCCCACATCCGTTACGAATATTCCTCCGCGGCAGATCCGAACTCCACAGACGCCCACCCGCAAGGTCAGTGAACCAGCTGCTCGAGACGCTGAGTGCCGTATGGCTCAGTGGTCGGGCTGGTTCTAGGCAGGGGTCCCCTCCACCGCCCGCTAACCCTTCCCCAGGGTCACGCCAGGCCGCACGAGACGCCGAGTGCGCGTCACTCGGTAGTCGGGCCAGCGGTAAGCGAAGGGGTCACGCAGATTGAGCACACCCGCAGGCGGAACAACATCCCATTCCGTCATAAGCCAGAGAAATGCAAGGTGGGGATGGCCGAAGTACAGTACCTGGGTCACCGGGTGGGTTGTGGGATACAACGACCAGAGCCCGCCAAGGTGGAAGTCATCCTAGACTGGCCCACCCCTGTGACCTCGCCTTCTTGGGCACCGCGGGGTACTATAGAAAGTTCGTGCCCCATTACAGTGACCTGGCCAAGCCCCTGACTGACTTGACAAAGAAATCCCTGCCCCGTCAAGTCCTGTGGTCCCCGGAGTGCGAACGGGCCTTCCAACAACTGAAGGCCGCCTTGAACCAAACCCCCCTACTAGCAGCTCCCAACTATAACAAACGATTTGTCGTCCATACAGACGCCTCGATGTTTGAACTGGGAGCCGTGCTAAGTCAAGTGGGAGACGACGGGGGGGATCATCCGGTGGCGTACATCAGCCGTAAGCTTTTACCACGGGAGGTGGGGTACGCTGCGGTAGAAAAAGAGTGCCTGGCCTTAGTCTGGACCCTACGGAAGTTTCAGCCCTATGTTTACGGGCGGTCCTTCACCGTGATGACCGATCACAATCCGCTGGTGTGGCTCAACCGGGTGGCGGGGGAAAACAGCCGCCTGTTGCGGTGGAGTCTGGCTCTCCAACCTTTCAACTTCACGATACAATACCAGCCCGGGCCGCAGAATGGAAATGCGGATGGGTTATCACGGCAATCGGCCCGGGAACCGGGAGAACTGAGATCACCGACTTCCCCGGTACAACCCGTCAGGGTCCAACCGGGTCCGTCGGACTTTGGGAGGGGGGAAGAGTGTCACGGAAAGACTCAAGGGGCTCGGCAGCAAAGCCCAGGACTCTCAGCCAGGGACAGTTTTAATGACGTTGGTGTTACTGTGGACTCTTCAGTGCCGTTGCACCGTAGGAACACCTTGATTCCTTTATTAGATGTGGTTGATATTGCGTGATGTAATAAAAGTGTCCCCTGGATGTATAACCGTGAAAAGTATGTAAAACCCCATTGTATGATTTTGCCCGTCGCCATTGCCCATCCCTTCGTGGGTCCGGGGAGGACAAAGGGATTCCAGGCTTAAAATGGGGGCCGAGCTGGATCCGGTCGGAGTGGCCGAATCGAAAATGGCCGATTCGGAACGTCCGGTAGCGAGTCGGCACCACCCCGATTCGGGAACGACCAATCCGAATCGGGACCAAGATCTCCAAACCGAGATGAAGCCTGGCAACTCGCGGAAGGGGCCAATGAGACCCATGGGGGGCGGGCAGAGATCCCATTGTCTTGTCCCTGTATGACTGTTGATAAATATATGTGGTTTTTTGAGTAAAGGGCAGTTCAACCTGTAAATACAGCTTCGCCTGGTGTCTTCCTTGAGCTTTCACCACATGAGATTCCCTGCAGTCTCTTGTGCCCATCATCGCCCAGGTACAGATCCCGCGACCACTGTACTGAAGCCGCGCACCAGCACATCGAACCGCCGTATTCACTTCGACTCCGCATCCCCGAATCGGAGCAGCGGCGCTCCCTCCGCGCATCGGCCCATCGAACCGCCGTACCCACTTCGACTCCGCATCCCCGAATCGAAGCCCCGACGAGGCGCTTTCCCCGTGCATCGGCACATCGAAACGCCGCACCACTCCGAATCGGAACCTCAAGTCGACAGCCCCGCTGCACAGCCGAAACGCTTCCCTCCAAAGCGGCTAACACAGCGGACGATCCCATCTCCTCCAAGGTCAGTGGATCAGCCGCTCGAGACGCCGAGTGCCGTGACACTCGGTAGTCGGGCTGGTCTCTCGCAGGGGTCCCCCTCCCCCCCCTGTATCTTGCCAAACCTTCCCCAGGGTCATTTCGGGCCGCTCGAGACGCCGAGTGTCGTGCCACTCGGTAGTCGTGTTGGACGTCGAGGGAGAAAGGGGGCAGACAGGAGCACACCCGCAGGCGGACAACACCCATTCCGTCACAGCGTCCATAGCAGCCAAGTGGTTAACTTGTGTTTGAAAAAAATTCAAAATAACATCTAAGGCTAGGGTCAGATGAGCGCATTTTGCACGGACTGTGCGTCCGTGCAGTACGGACGTACTTACTGACTGACAACAAGGTAGTGGCCAAACAGTCCGTTTTTTTTCACTGACGTATTTTTGGACTGATGTAGCAGGGAAAAAAAATTAAAATTAAAAAACATTCTGTCCGTCAAAAATGCTGGACGTATAAATGCAGTCCATCTGACCTCGTTTCATCACTCACATACAAAGCTACACGGACGTTGCGGACGTTGCGCACTCCGCACGTCCGTTCTAGCAGTATTACGTTCTTGTCTAACCTGCGTCCGTTTGCTGCGTCCGCCATGCATCCGCACTTCCGTGCGGACGTACTTCGTGTGTGGGGCTCCATTGGTCAGAATGCTATGCTGCCACGGACATACAAATGTGCGGCAACACGGACATGATAACTGTGCTCGTCTGACCCCAGCCTTAAGCAATGTTATTTTTCACCTCGGGATTAAACATTCACATAGTTATTCAGAGAGCGGTGAAAAGCAGGAGAATAACTGGAGAAGTGAAAATTCTAGGTCAACATAGCCAAACCAGAAAAATTCTCCCATTTAACTCACTTTCCAAATTGACTATTTGATCTAGATTGTTCTCTTCTCCTGCCAGTTCTCCTGGCTTTCACCTCTCTCTCAGGGTTGTTCAGAGAAAGGTGAAAACCAGGAGAATGGCAGGAAAAGAGAACAATCTGGACCAAATAGCCGATTTGGAAAGTGAGATATGGCTAGGGTCAGACTAACGCATTTTTCACAGCGACCGTCAAAAAGTGCGTCCGAACGCATTGCCTTATTTTTTCACGGAATGCGCGAAAACGATCATACGATGCGCATTTTTGTGCGTTATTTTTTACGGATCCAAACCAGGAAACTTTGGGTGTCTGGACATTATGTTGGCCGGACATGAGCAGGGTCTGACGTCTCCAAATCACGCACACACGCCGCTAGTGGACGCAGCGCACTCTGTACGTCCGTACTAGCGGTTCTGCGTTTGAAAAAATGCGTTCATTTTCCACTTGCGTTGCGCAGCCGGACTTTCGTGCAACCGTACTTCGTATATTGGCCGTCATTGCCCGTCATTTTCTGCTAGTGCGGCCGTGATTAAGTGCGCCTAAACGCATGTTAAAAATTCGATAGTCTGACCCTAGCCTAAATGGGAGAATTTTTCTGGTTTGGCTATTTTGACCTAGAATTTTCCATTCTCCAGTCATTCTCCTGCTTTTCACCGCCAAAAAATCAGTAAACGTTTTCTGTGTGTCCGAAAATGTCTCCTCTTTTCATACAGACTGCCGCCCCAAGCAGTTGTTTAAATTAACCACTTGGATGCTGAGGACGCGCTGAGCGCGTCCTCAGCATTCCCGCTGGTATGCGGAGGACGCGCTGAGCGCGTCCTCCCATTGGGGTCAGCGTTCGGCCGGGTTCAGGCCGATCACTGGCCCCCCCGGTGCGGGCTGACATCCTGGATGTCAGCCGCGCATCCGGGACCACAGCCGCCGGATGACACCTAATTCAGGCGCCCCCCCCCGCATGTGCGGAGGAGGCGCCTGAAAGGGAGGGGGGAGGTCCTTCGGACCTCTCTCCCTCCCGATCGGCGGCTCTGCGGGGGTTAACCCAGGCATCATTTGGAAGGGCACAGCCTGCCCTTCCAAATGATGCCTGGCATTAACCCCTGGGGAGCTGTATCGCGAATCGGCGCTGAAAAGCGCCGATTCACGATCCTTTCCCGGAGCTGGCCGACATCTTGGATGTCGGCCAAGCCTCCACGAACTCCCCCTGAGGACTGGCGTCATCGTGCGTAGCACGATGACGCCAGTCCTGGACTTAACCCTTAACTGCCACCAACGGTGGAGATAGGGAGTTCCAATGAACTCCCTATCTCCCGATCCGTGGCAGTTAGGGGTTAAATTTTGGTATGGTTGGATCGGCCAGAGCATGGCCGTTCCAACGATACCAAACATGAAAGTGAAAAATGTTTTAAAAATATAAAAAAAAAGAAAAATAAAAATAAAAAAAAATTAAAAAAAAAAATTATAAAAAAAAATAAACACTTTTTTTTTATTTTTTTTGGTTTGTTAATGCAGCAATATTGTTCCCATTTCAATTATAATGTGAACAATGATGCTGCACTAACGATTTTTGTATGCGGTGCGTTTGTTAAAAATCGCGTAATTTTCCCCCAAAAAAAATGTAACGAGACCCCATCTCTAATTTTTTTAACAAGCGCACCCCATACAAAATATAACCGCAATTGCTCGCATGTTAAAATGTGAAAAAAAACACTTTACACATTGTAAATTATTGAAAATACATATTTTATTGCATTTTTTGTTATAATATACAGACATGACATAACGTATACATATAATAATGACATATTATGAATATACTGAGTCTGACGGAAAGAACGATATATAATATGTCTGGGTCATATACTAAAATAAGCCTTAAAAACACGTTTAAACATGATGAGCAAAACCGGTAAAAATGACCTCAGCACAGGGGCGGGAAAAGCCTCAGCAGCGAAAGGGTTAAAGGAAAAGCATTTACCGTCATTTAAAATGTCATTTTTTGGTTTTTACATATTTCTATACATCCTAGAAATCCGCCACTTCACGGGCAGGTTATGGGGACCTCCTAGGCACGATATTTGAAGGAATTTTTCGTTTTTATTTTTAACCCTTATTTCATGGAAAACTCACTGTCCCTTTAAAAACGTTATTTTTTTAAACTTTTTGTCCTTGTTTCCTGTCCCCCAGGGCACTACCCAAACCCCCATACACTTTTTAGAGCAAATATCTAGCATATTTGCCCTCTTGGAGGGCACTCTAAAAACCGAATTTTCAGCCCCATTGACTTGTATGGGGTCCGAGTTCGGGTTCGGACCAGAACATTTGGAAAGTTCGGGTTCGGCTTCGAACCAAACTCGGGGAGTGTTCGGCTCATCCATAGTGCTGAGATAGCACTTTCCCCGGAACACAACGTTAACATGGAGACTGTAAGGAATAATCTGCAACGCAGATTTTCCTGCTTACCATCAGGAACGGAATAGGGCCCATTATGTTTGTTAATGTAACTTTGAACATCACAAAAGAGATTTTAAGACAAGTTTCTAAAGGGTTCACAACTTTTCTTACAACTGTATAGCTAAGGCCATAAAGGTTTATTAATATTACCTCCCTTATTCATTAATCACTGTTAATCCAGTTTAAACATTACTGCTCTATACATCTAAATTGGCTCATTTATTTACAGTTTACGAGAACGCATGGACACCGTACCAGTAACTGAGAAGGATGAGTTTTTGGAGGCCCTATCCCATTTCTCCTCACTACTAATGAATTTCAGAGGCAAAGCAAAATCTTCAATCTATCTTGCTCTTGACCCCAGTGAAGATAAAGTTGGTGACCTTCGCCCTCAGATATTTAATGTTACAGAAGTGGAAGCAATGGAGTGGCTGGTTGAGTCTCAAGAGCCGTTAGTTTTCTTCTTTTTGCCAGGAAGTAAATGTCTTCTGAGAACCATCTTTCAAGAAAAATTTAATGGAACATTGTTGGAGAAAATGATAATGAAAATTCAAGAGGTCTTAGAAGAACTAGAAGAGATATTGTCTGATGGAGAACGGGTTCAGGTACTTCAAAACCTCTTGCGTTTTTGCCATGGCTCTTTCAATGTTAGCTATTTGCCTAGAATACAGACATTACCACAGCTGGGGGATTGTAAGCATAAAAAGTTTAATTCATTGATGCTTCTCAAAGTTTTGCAAGCCATTCGCTCAAATTGGCAAGACCGCAAGAAATTATCCAGACAGTATCGGGCTGCTGGTATCAAATCACATTGTCGCCTTCAGGAGTTAGTCATTAGCCTTAAACCCTATGCAGAGTATAAAGACATTCATTTTCCTGAGAAAAAAATCAACATCAACAACTGCGTAGGGTCCTGCCGCTTTCCACAGACCACACAGAATGAATACCAGGCCCATGTTGTTCTCCTTATCCAGCTGCAGGAAAGAAAGCAACCAGAACTTGATAGACCTCCATGCTGTGTTCCTGTGAAATACGAAGGACAGTGGCTTTTGATTGCAGATGAGAATGGTATCAGGCTTCAGTTGTATCCTAACATGGTTGCCAAAGAATGTGGCTGCCGGTAAGGTGGCGAAAAGTAAACATGTTGCTGACTCAATTCACATACTGAAGCAGCGGTCCTCCAAAAATTACTTAACTGGCTTCCAAAGATCTCCGTACCAAACAATTTCATATTCCTACAGTCAGTTTCCATTATTTCTATCATTATTTTCCAATATTTACTAAAAGTCGTGTAAACTCTAAATTTACTTCAGACGTGATTCCATTTTCAGCTTTTCTTTTACAGGCCTGTGTAAGAAAATGGTAGAGACAGAGATTGGTTTATAAATATTATAAAGTTCTGCAAGAAATAAATTTCAGTGCCTTTTGGGGTGAATATTTTCTTTCCTATTTAGAAAAGCATGTATGAAAGAAAAACTTGATATGTGTCTACTAACATTACTTGTGTCAAGAGGTATCCAATTTCTGTCATTTCAGATTCCTCCAGTTGCCAGAGTTACAAGGGAGATGTGGCCCACATCAGTTGTTGCCTAGTTCTCTTCTGTATGATGTGCTAAAGATTCTAATTTTAAAGATTATGGGCTCAGTTACATTCCTAACGCTAAAACGGGGGCTCTAGGGAGGAAAAACTGCACCCGCAGTTTTCCCCCTAGCACCCTCATTTTAGTGTGGAATTACAATGCAGGTACTAAAAAAGCTGCCTGTATTGTTACCGGGCGCAAAGCCCCAGGATGCGTGTGGCGGCGCTGAGTGCCGCCACGCGCATCTCAATGGAGTCCAGAGGACTCCAATGAGCCAGACGCCGGCAGTCACGTCACCAGCCAGTCGGCGTAGTGATACGCAGGGGGAGACGGAGGAACTTTTTCCCCCAGTCTCTCCCTGTTCCCGCCAGACAGTCCTCGCTGCGGGATAGGAGGTATCTGCTGACTTTTTTTTATTTTTTCGGATGGGGTTAACGGATTCTGCAGAAGCGGAATCCATTAACTTTCTGTTAACCGCGGCTGGAAGCTAATCAGCGTTAGTAGATTGCGCTCCCTATACTTCATGGGGAGCGCAGAGTACAGTAACCGCACGCTGAAAAGCACAAGGTACCAAATGCAAACGGGTTACTTAACCCGTTAGTGTTTGGATTGTAAAAGGTGATGGCTACGTGGGCTAACGTTAACGCTCACGCAGGTGAGCGCTGTTTGCACCAAGTTTGGAATGTGGCCTATTTGTTTTATTTATACTACTATACTAGGAGGCTCTGAATATGTGGTTGTCATATTATGAATGCCTGGATATAATGGAGCGCATCCTATAATAAAAAAACAGTTTGTAATGTCCGTAGCCGTCAAGCACTGAGTGCGCATGCGCGACGGACATTACAAACTGACACGGCCGGGTACACACGGGACGTTTTCTTTAACGCACAGTACGTGCGTTAAAGAAAACCGGCATCCCACTCGACGCTCGCCCGCCCACCCCCCTCAGCGCTGCAAAGTGCGATCCATGGAGGATCGCGCAGCCCCATCGACGCGAATCCTAGCGCATTGACAGTGATGATGCGCTAGGATTCCCCGTTGACGGGGCTGCGCGATCGAGGATCGTGCTTTGCAGCGCTGTAGGCACACCAGTGAGCAGGGACTTCAAGATGGCAACCGGCAGGCCCCCTCTGATGATGTCAGAGGGGGCCCGCCGGCGGCCATCTTGAAGTCCCTGCTTTCCGGTGGGCCTGCATGGGCCCAGCCTCCGGCGAGCAGGGACTTCAAGATGGCTGCCGGCGGGCCCCCGTTCTGATGATGTCAGAGAGGGCCCGCCACTCAGAGGGGGCCCACCGGCAGTCAGGACTGCTCATCGTTGAGCTGGGGCAATTCTATCCACGCGTGTGAGCTGCTGGAGGCTCTCTGTAATAAATAAATGTAAGTTTACAATCTAAGAGGGGCCTGTTGCCGTGAGCTTACAATCTAAGAGGGGAAAGAGGAGCTGCTTTGGTGAGTTTACAATCTAAGAGGGAAGAGAGGAGCCTGCTCTAATATATAAATGTCTTTGTAATGCACTGTCAGCTGTGTGCGCACCCATCACAGCTGCTTACTCGGCCCTCCCTTTGCAGACAGGACGGCGACTGACGCGTTACAAATGTATTTATATAGAGAGATACTCTTGGATAGGACATTGAAAAGCAAATATGTGGACACGGATTCTGAGCTGGAAACAACAACAATAACTAGTCATTAACCCCTTAACGCCACAGTACGTACCATTACATCCTGCATTAGACAGGCTTTAATGCCGCAGGACGTAATGGTACGTCCACGGCATTTGCAGCCCCCCCTCTGGCCATACTCACCTCCTCCAGTCGCTCCCACGCTGTTCTGACTGCCGCGGAATTAGATCGGTGTGTATCATTCCTCACGGCGCACTGACGTCAGCGATGACGTCAGTGCGCCGTGAGGAGTGATACACACCGATCTAATTCCGCGGCAGTCAGAACAGCGTGGGAGCGACTGGAGGAGGTGAGTATGGCCAGAGGGGGGGCTGCAAACGCCGTGGACGTACCATTACGTCCTGCGGCGTTAAAGCACGCCTAATGCAGGATGTAATGGTACGTCCTGTGGCGTTAAGGGGTTAATGACTAGTTATTGTTGTTGTTTCCAGCTCAGAATCCGTGTCCACATATTTGCTTTTCAATGTCCTATCGCGCCAGGGGCGCGATGACGTCAGTTTCAGGCGTCCCCCCTGCTGGAGTAGGGGAAGTGCCTGAAGGGGAGGGGGGATCCTTTGGATCTCTCTATCTCCACCTCGCTGGGGACTAGGAGGTTGTGGCCAGCATCACTGGAAGGGTCACAGCCTGACCTTTCCAGCGATGTAGGGGGTTAACCCCTTAGTTGCAAGGTCGCGACCTGGCACCAATCGGTGCAGGACCGTGGCCTTATTCCGGTGGGGGCCACCATTTTGGATGGCAGCCCCCACCTATGGGTACCCCCCGCGTCAACTGACTCATCGCGTCATGCGCGATGATGTCAGTTAACTGGGGGAACCCCCTAGCTGCAAAGGGATTTCCTAAGGAAATCCCATAGAGGAGATAAAGAACCCCCCTATCTCCTGATCGGTGGCAGCTAGGGGGTCATGTCTGATATTGCTGGAAAGACCAGAGCACGGCCTTTCCAATGATATCAAACATGACCATGTTAAAAGTAAAAATAATACAAAATTAATTAATAAAAAAAGTTTTTTTTTATTTTTAATACAGCACTATTGTTCACATTTCAATTATGATGTGAACAATGATGCTTCACTAATGATTTTTTTGGGGGGGGGGTTTAGCTAAAAATCACACAAATTTCTCCGTAAAAAAAATAAAAAATGGGTTCCTCGTTCTAATTTTTTTAACAAGTCTACCCCATAACATATGACTGCAAAGGCTCAGATAATAAAGTTAGAAAAAAAAAACACTAACACTTTACACACTGTGGATGATGGAAGTTTTATTGAAAACTCACATTTAAATTTTTTCAAAATGAGCTCAAACTTCTACTTCGAAACAGCGCTGAAGTTGTAAAATTACTCCCGTCCTTAAGGGGTTAATAAAACCTTATGATACTGTTTGTAAATATTTGTAAATACATACACCTAAAACCATTGTACAATTACCTATGAACATATCTGTTGTAGGCCTCTATTCAAGCAATCATGATTCAGTAACTTACCCATACAGTTATATTCAAAGAAAGGTGAAACTCAAGAGAATTGGCAGAAGAGAACAATATAAACCAAATAGCCAATTTGGAAACTGAGATAAATGGGAGAATTTTTCTGGTTTGGCTATTTTGACCTAGAATTTTCACTTCTCCAGTCATTCTCCTAAGTTTCACCTTTCTTTGAATAGACCTGATAATTATTTTTTTTGTCAACAGGCCTGACCAGCATATGCAGACTAACTCGGAATCCCAATACCCCCCCCTCTCCCAACACCAACACCTTATCTAAGCCCTATTAATAACCACCTAATTGTAACATAACCTACTGGTTGCACCTACTATGTGCCAATAACTGTTAGTTTAAATGTGGGAAAAATTATTCATTAACCACTTCAATGCTAAGGACGCGCTCAGCGCGTCCTCAGCATTACCGCTGGTGTGCTGAGGACGCGCTGAGCGCGTCCTCAGTTTGGGGTCAGCGTTCGGCCGGGTTCCGGCCGATCGCTGGCCCCTCCGGTGCGGGCTGACATCCTGGATGTCAGCCCGGCATCCGGACCACCAGCCGCCATTATTAGGTGTCATCGCGGGGGCGCGATGACACCTAATTCAGGCGCCCCCCCCGCATGTGCGGAGGAGGCGCCTGAAAGGGAGGGGGGGGAGGTCCTTTGGACCTCTCTCCCTCCCGATCGGTGGCACACAGGGGCTTAACCCAGGCATCATTTGGAAGGGCACAGCCTGCCCTTCCAAATGATGCCTGGCATTAACCCCTGGGGAGCTGGATCGCAAATCGGCGCTGAAAAGCGCGGATTCGCGATCCTTCCCGGGAGCTGGCCGACATCTTGGATGTCGGCCAAGCTTCCGGGAACTCCCCCAGAGGACTGGCGTCATCGTGCGCAGCACGATGACGCCAGTCCTAGCGTTAACCCCTAACTGCCACCAAGTGTGGAGATAGGGAGTTCCAATGAACTCCCTATCTCCCGATCCGTGGCAGCTAGGGGTTAAATTTTGATATCGTTGGATCGGCAAGAGCATGGCCGTTCCAACGATACCAAACATGAAAGTTAAAAAATTTGTAAAAAAAAAAAAAAAATTAAAAATAAAAATAAAAAAAAATTAAAAAAAAAAATTAAAAAAAGAAAAATAAACACATTTTTTTTATTTTTTTTGGTTTGTTAGTGTAGCAATATTGTTACCATTTCAATTATAATGTGAACAATGATGCTGCACTAACGATTTTTGTATGCGGTGCGTTTGTTAAAAATAGTGTAATTTTCCCCAAAAAAAAATGTAACGAGACCCCATCTCTAATTTTTTTAACAAGCGCACCCCATACAAAATATAACCGCAATTGCTCGCATGTTAAAATGTGGAAAAAAACACTTTACACATTGTAAATTATTAAAAATTCATATTTTATTGCATTTTTTGTTATAATATACAGACATGACATAACGTATACATATAATAATGACATATTATGAATCTACCGAGTCTGACGGAAAGAACGATATATAATATGTCGGTGTCATATACTAAAATAAGCCTTAAAAACACGTTTAAACATGATGCGCAAAACAGGTAAAAAATGACCTCAGCACAGGGGCGGGAAAAGCCTCAGCAGCGAAAGGGTTAAATTAGCTTTGAATGAACAGTTTCATGCTAGAAGCCTTGCATGGCAAGAATTGATTTAGTGGTGGTTGGCCAGCACATGCTACTGAAAAGTTAAATAAAAAACATATTGGAGACACAATGACATTTAACACCCTATGCACATGCCTAACATGGACTGGGTGGAGTCACCGAAATGGCGAGCAGCGTTAGCGTGCACAGAACAAGTTAAAAGGGAGTGCATGGGGGAGGCAAGAATTTGAATTAAAAGGGCCACTACCACCAAAAAATGAAATGTTCTAATTTTATGTTGCTGACATCTTACATGTACTTTGTTTTTCTCCTGTATGTTTAATTAAGAAAATATTTAAATGTGTCACTGGCTACATCCATTTTGTGATCTTTTATTTTCTAACCCCCCCCCTCCCCCACCTAGCATCCTTACATCACTTGCTCCTCACTGTGTGGCTTTGGCCATAGGATGGAGTGAATATATTTGTCCTGTCCCCACTCCACGTACTCCCGGAGTCTATCAGGTTAATTCAAAGAGAATCGAAAAGTCACCGCACGTTCGGTGACTTTTCGTTCTCTTCAATTCGGTTAGTTTTGCCGATCCCATTTTGGCAACCCTGCGGTGTATTCAGCAAGCACCACAGGGCCGTCGAAGTGCAGGAAAAAGCAGCCGAAAACTCACCGCAAGAACCCGGCAAAAACATCTGGATTAACCTGCCGAAAACACTGGAAAAACCCGAGCAGGAGCCGATCACACGCAGCGAAGCCTCCGGAAAAAGCCAAGACCGCAGACCTGTGTAGTGAATAAATTAAGAAAACTGTTTGCTTGAATGTTTGAAAAGTGAAACGCTGTTTGCAAAGAAACTACTGAGCGAAAATGTCTGGAATTTACATATGAGGTCCAAGGAATGATAGTAAAAAAGGGCTGTTACAGAACAAAATAAGTGAACTTAAAAAAAAAAGCTATTTTTTTTATTTTTAAAAAAAAACCTTAAAATATCCCAAAAAAATAAAAAGAATCTATAAATAAAGATTCTCTTTACTGCAGAATTTTATAATGAATGGTTTATTGGATATTGAATTAAAACCGGAATATTTTTAACATTGAAGTCTATGGTATTCGCCTGAATAAAATTGCCGAATTAAACCACCGAATGGCAGGGCATTAGGGGAACCTTTCACTGCTGGTTTGTGCTCTGAATAGCCGAAGCAGTGTTTTTTTATGGGGATTTCACTGCCCTCGAACAGGCACCGTATGTGCAGGCAATTCGCCAGGATTTGGCGAATTGCCTGCTCTCTGGATAGCCGAATGGCCAAGAAAGATAACCGAACGCTGATTTTCAGCGTTCGGTTACCTTTCTCCAGCCATTCGGATCTCTTTTAATTACCCTGAGTGTGCAGCTTAACAGGCAGGTAAACCTTTCCTACGAGTCGAATAAATGAGACCGGTTTGCAGTCTGTAGGTTTATTAACTCGTTGTAGGTATGTGGTAAAACTGTAGGGAAGCGGAACAGTACAAAGTGAAAAAATACAGGATATACACAAATTTGTTAGATAGCATTACAGAAAACAGGGTGTGTCAGTGGAACACTTAGAATAAAAAAAATACAGTAGTTCCTAACATTGAAATGAGAAAGGTGCAACCTCCAACACAAGGCTTCCCAATAGCACTCAAATAGCCAAAAATATCCTATTGATACAAAATCACAAGAGTAAAATATGATATATACACATTACAGGGAACCCGAAATAACAGGCAATATATAAGCTTCATCCACAGCATATATAATGTCCCTGAAGAGGAAATACTCTCAGTGCAATATATCAATAACGCATAAAAAGAAAAATGTACTATATCTATTACCCGCACTTGGAAGAAAAATGTGAGCAGAGAGCGGAGCCAAGAATCCCAATGTTTTGACTACGAAAGTCTGTCAAGGGATAAGGGCTGTGTAACACACACACACCACCCCCCCCCAAGGCCCAGACCCCAAGGCCCAGACCCAGGGACCAGACCCCAAGGCCCAGACCCAAAGGACCAGACCCCAAGGCCCAGACCCAGGGACCAGACCCCAAGGCCCAGACCCAGGGACCAGACCCAGGGCCCAGACCCCGGGACCAGACAACGGGACCAGACCCCAAGGCCCAGACCACGGGACCAGACCCCAAGGCACAGACCCCAAAGCCCAGGCAAGACCACAGGGACCAGGTCCAGCCTAGACCCAGGGCCCAGCCCCAGGGACCAGGCCAAGCCCCAAGGCCCTGCCCCAGGGACCAGACCTCAAGGCCCAGCCCCAGGGACCAGACCCCAAGCCCCAGACCAAGGCCCAGCCCCAGGGACCAGACCCCAAGCCACAAGGCCCAGCCCCAGGGACCAAACCCCAAGCCCCAAGGCCCAGACCCAGGGACCAGACCCCAAACCCCAAGGCCCAGCCCCAGGGACCAGACCCTGGAACCAAACCCTAAGGCCCAGCCCCTAGGACCAAAACCCAAGGCCCAGCCCCTGGGACCAAACCCCAAGGCCCAGCCCCTGGGACCAAACCCCAAGGCCCAGCCCCTGGGACCAAACCCCAAGGCCCAGACCCCAAGGCCCAGACCCAGGACCCAGACACCCAAGGCCCAGACCCAGGGCCCAGACACCCAAGGCCCAGACCCAGGGACCAGACACCCAAGGCCCAGACCCAGGGCCCAGACACCCAAGGCCCAGACCCAGGGCTCAGACACCCAAGGCCCAGACCCAGGGCCCAGACACCCAAGGCCCAGACCCAGGGCCAAGACACCCAAGGCCCAGACCCCAAGGCCCAGACCCAGGGACCAGATCCCAGGGACCAGACACCAAGGCCAAGACCCAGGGAATAGACCCCAAGGCCAAGACCCAGGGACCAGACCCCAAGGCCAAGACCCAGGGACCAGACCCCAAGGCCCAGACCCAGGGAAAAGATGCCAAGGCCCAGACCCAGGGACCAGAACCCAAGGCCCAGACCCAGGGGCCAGACCCCAAGGCTCAGACCCAGGGGCCAGACCCCAAGGCACAGACCCCAAGGCACAGACCCCAAAGCCCAGGCCAGACCACAGGGACCAGGTCCAGCCTAGACCCAGGGCCCAGACCACAGGGACCAGGACCCAGACACCCAAGGCCCAGACCCAAGGCCCAGACACCCAAGGCACAGACCTGGGCCCAGACACCCAAGGCCCAGACCCCACGGCCCAGACCCCAAGGCCCAGACCCAGGGACCAGACCCCAAGGCCAAGACCCAGGGACCAGACCCCAAGGCCCAGACCCAGGGACCAGACCCCAAGGCCCAGACCCAGGGACCAGACCCCAAGGCCCAGACCCAGGGACCAGACCCCAAGGCCAAGACCCGGGGACCAGACCCCAAGGCCCAGACCCGGGGACCAGACCCCAAGGCCCAGACCGGGGACCAGACCCAGGGACAAGACCCAGGGACCAGACCCCAAGGCACAGACCCCAAGGCACAGACCCCAAAGCCCAGGCCAGACTACAGGGACCAGGTCCAGCCTAGACCCAGGGCCCAGACCCCAGTCCCCAAGGCCCAGCCCCAAACCCCAGACCAAGGCCCAGCCCCAGGAACCAGACCCCAAGGCCCAGACCCCAAGGCCCAGACCCCAGGGACCAGACCCCAAGGCCCAGACCCCAGGGACCAGACCCCAAGGCCCAGACCCCAAGGCCCAGCCCCAGACCCCAAGGCCCAGACCCCAAGGCCCAGCCCCAGACCCCAAGGCCCAGACCCAGGGCCCAGACACCCAAGGCGCAGACCCAGGGCCCAGACACATAAGGCCCAGACACTCAAGGCTCAGGGCCTAGACCCCAAGACCCAGACCCAACCCAGGATCCAGACACCAAGGCCCAGACAAGACCCCAGGGACCAGGTCCAGCCTAGACCCAGGGCCCAGACCCCAGTACCCAAGGCCCAGAACCAGGGACCAAACCCCAAGCCCCAAGGCCCAGCCCCAGGGACCAGACCCCAAGGCCCAGACCCAAAGGACCAGACCCCAAGGCCCAGACCCAGGGACCAGACCCCAAGGCCCAGACCCAGGGACCAGACCCAGGGCCCAGACCCCGGGACCAGACAATGGGACTAGACCCCAAGGCCCAGACCACGGGACCAGACCCCAAGGCACAGACCCCAAAGTCCAGGCCAGACCACAGGGACCAGGTCCAGCCTAGACCCAGGGCCCAGCCCCAGGGACCAGGCCAAGCCCCAAGGCCCAGCCCCAGGGACCAGACCTCAAGGCCCAGCCCCAGGGACCAGACCCCAAGCCCCAAGGCCCAGCCCCAGGGACCAGACCCCAAGGCCCAGACCCCAGGGACCAGACCCCAAGGCCCAGACCCCAAGGCCCAGACCCCAAGGCCCAGACACCCAAGGCCCAGACACTCAAGGCCCAGGGCCCAGACCCCAAGACCAAGACCCAACCCAGGAACCAGACCCCAAGGCCCAGACAAGACCCCAGGGACCAGGTCCAGCCTAGACCCAGGGCCCAGACCCCAGTCCCCAAGGCCCAGCCCCAGGGACCAGACCCCAAGTCCCAAGGCCCAGCCCCAGGGACCAAACCCCAAGCCCCAAGGCCCAGACCCAGGGACCAGACCCCAAACCCCAAGGCCCAGCCCCAGGGACCAGACCCTGGAACCAAACCCTAAGGCCCAGCCCCTAAGACCAAAACCCAAGGCCCAGCCCCTGGGACCAAACCCCAAGGCCCAGCCCCTGGGACCAAACCCCAAGGCCCAGACCCCAAGGCCCAGACCCAGGACCCAGACACCCAAGGCCCAGACCCAGGGCCCAGACACCCAAGGCCCAGGGCCCAGACACCCAAGGCCCAGACACCCAAGGCCCAGATACCCAGGGCCCAGACACCCAAGGCCCAGACACCCAGGGCCCAGACACCCAGGGCCCAGACACCCAGGGCCCAGACAACCAAGGCCCAGACACACAGGGCCCAGACCCCAGACACCCAGGGCCCAGACACCAAGGGCCCAGAAACCCAGGGCCCAGACCAAAGGCCCAGACACCCAAGGCCCAGACCCATGGCCCACACACCCAAGGCCCAGACCCAGGGCCCAGACACCCAAGGCCCAGACCCAGGGCCCAGACACCCAAGGCCCAGACCCAGGGCCCAGACACCCAAGGCCCTGTGCCCAGACACCCAAGGCTTAGACCCAGGGCCCAGACCCAGGGCCCAGACACCCAAGGCCCAGACCCAAGGCCCAGACACCCAAGGCCCAGACCAGACCCCAGGGACCAGACCCCAAGGCCCAGACCCAGGGACCAGAAACAGGGCCCATCCCCAGGGACCAGACCCAAAGGCCAAGACCCCAAAGCCCAGGCCAGAACCCAGGGACCAGGTACAGCCTAGACCCAGGGCCCAGACCCCAAGGCCCAGCCCCAGGGACCAGGTCCAGCCTAGACCCAAGGCCCAGACCCCAAGGCAAAGCCCCAGGGACCAGACCCCAAGCCCCAAGGCCCAGCCCCAGGGACCAGACCCCAAGGCCTAGACCCAGGGCCCAGACACCCAAGGCCCAGACCCAGGGCCCAGACACCCAAGGCCAAGGGCCCAGACCCCAAGACTGAGACCAGACCCAGGGACCAGGCCCAGCCTAGACCCAGACACCCAAGGCCCAGACCCCCAAGGCCCAGGGCCCAGACCCCAAGACCCAGACCAGACCCAGGGTCCAGACCCCAGGGACCAGACCCAGGGCCCAGACCCCAGGGACCAGACCCCAGGGACCAGACCCAGGGCCCATCCCCAGGGACCAGACCCCAAGGCCCAGACCCAGGGCCCAGACCAAAAGGCCCATCCCCAGGGACCAGACCCCAAGGCCCAGACCCAGGGACCACACCCCAAAGCCCAGCCTAGACCCAGGGCCCAGACCCCAAGGCACAGCCCCAGGGACCAGACCCCAAGCCCCAAGGCCCAGCCGCAGGGACCAGACACCAAGGCCCAGACCCCAAGGCCTAGACCCAGGGCCCAGACACCCAAGGCCCAGGGCCCAGACCAGACCCAGGGACCAGGCCCAGCCTAGACCCAGGGCCCAGATACCCAAGGCCCAGACACCCAAGGCCCAGGGCCCAGCCCCAGGGACAAGACCCCAAAGCCCAGGCCAGAACCCAGGGACCAGGTCCAGCCTAGACCCAGGGCCCAGACCCCAAGGCCCAGCCCCAGGGACCAGACCAAGCCCCAAGGCCCAGCCCCAGTGACCAGACCCCCAAGGCCTAGACCCAGGGCCCAGACACCCAAGGCCCAGAAACCCAAGGACCAGTGCCCAGACCCCAAGACCCAGACCAGACCAGACCCAAGGACCAGGCCCAGCCTAGACCCAGGGCCCAGACACCCAAGGCCAAGACACCCAAGGCCCAGACACCCAAGGCCCAGACCCAAAGGCCCATCACCAGGGACCAGACCCAAGGCCCAGACCCAGGGACCAGAACCAAGGTCCAGACCCCAAAGCTCAGACCAGACCCCAGGGACCAGGTCCAGCCTATACCCAGGGCCCAGACCCCAAGGCCCAGCCCCAGGGACCAGGTCCAGCCTAGACACAGGGCCCAGACCCCAAGGCTCAGACACAGGGACCAGACCCCAAAGTTTAGTCCCAGGGCCCAGACACCCAAGGCCCAGACACCCAAGGCCCAGACCCAGGGACCAGACCCCAATGCCCAGACCCCAGGCCCAGACCCCAGGCCCAGACCCCAAGGCCCAGACCCCAAGGCCCAGACCCCAAGGCCCAGCCCCAGACCCCAAGGCCCAGACCCCAAGGCCCAGCCCCATACCCCAAGGCCCAGACCCAGACACCCAAGGCGCAGACCCAGGGCCCAGACACCCAATGCCCAGGGCCCAGACCCCAAGACCCAGACCCAACCCAGGGTCCAGACCCCAAGGCCCAGACCAGACCCCAGGGACCAGGTCGAGCCTATACCCAGGGCCTAGACCCCACTCCCCAAGGCCCAGCACCAGGGACCAGACCAAGCCCCAAGGCCCAGCCCCAGGGACCAGACCCTAAGCCCCAAGGCCCAGCCCCTGGGACCAAAGACACCCAAGGCACAGACACCCAAGGCCAAGACCCAGGGACCAGACACCCAAGACCCAGACTCCGGGACCAGACACCCAAGGCCCAGACCCAGGGACCAGACCCCAAGGCCCAGACCCAGGGACCAGACCCCAAGGCCCAGACCCAGGGACAAGACCCCAAGGTCCAGACCCAGGGACCAGAACCCAAGGCCCAGGCCAGACCACAGGGACCAGGTCCAGCCTAGACCCAGGGCCCAGCCCCATGTCCCCAGGGCCCAGCCCCAGGGACCAGACCCCAAGGCCCAGCCCTAGGGACCAGACCCCAAGCCCCAAGGCCCAGCCCCAGGGACCAGACCCCAAGGCCCAGACACCCAAGGCCCAGACCCAGGGCCCAGACACCCAAGGCCCAGGGCCCAGACACCCAAGGCCCAGACACCCAAGTCCCAGACCAGGGCCCAGACACCCAAGGCCCAGACACCCAGGGCCCAGACAACCAGGGCCCAGACAACAAGGGCCCAGACACCCAGGGCCCAGACACCCAGGGCCCAGACCCCAGACACCCAGGGCCCAGACACCAAGGGCCCAGAAACCCAGGGCCATGACCAAAGGCCCAGACACCCAAGGCCCAGACCCAGGGCCCACACACCCAAGGCCCAGACCCAGAGCCCAGACACCCAAGGCCCAGACCCAGGGATCAGACACCCAAGGCCCAGACCCAGGGCCCAGACCAAGAGCCCAGACACCCAAGGCCCAGGGCCCAGACACCCAAGGCCCAGACCCAAGGCCCAGACACCCAAGGCCCAGACCAGACCCCAGGGACCAGACCCCAAGGCCCAGACCCAGGGACCAGACCCAAAGGCCAAGACCCTAAAGCCCAGGCCAGAACCCAGGGACCAGGTACAGCCTAGACCCAGGGCTCAGACCCCAAGGCCCAGCCCCAGGGACCAGGTCCAGCCTAGACACAAGGCCCAGACCCCAAGGCCCAGCCCCAGGGACCAGACCCCAAGCCCAAGGCCCAGCCCCAGGGACCAGACCCCAAGCCCCAAGTCCCAGCCCCAGGGACCAGACCCCAAGGCCTAGACCCAGGGCCCAGACACCCAAGGCCCAGACCCAGGGCCCAGACACCCAAGGCCCAGGGCCCAGACCCCAAGACCAAGACCAGACCCAGGGACCAGGCCCAGCCTAGACCCAGACACCCAAGGCCCAGACACCCAAGGCCCAGACACCCAAGGCCCGGACCAGACCTCAGACACCCAAGGCCCAGACCCCCAAGGCCCAGGGCCCAGACCCCAAGACCCAGACCAGACCCAGGGTCCAGACCCCAGGGACCAGACCCAGGGCCCAGACCCCAGGGACCAGACCCCAGGGACCAGACCCAGGGACCAGACCCCAAGGCCCAGACCCAGGGCCCAGACCAAAAGGCCCATCCCCAGGGCCCAGACCCCAAGGCCCATACCCAGGGACCAGACCCCAAGCCCCAAGGCCCAGCCGCAGGGACCAGACACCAAGGCCCAGACCCCAAGGCCTAGACCCAGGGCCCAGACACCCAAGGCCCAGGGCCCAGACCAGACCCAGGGACCAGGCCCAGCCTAGACCCAGGGCCCAGATACCCAAGGCCCAGACACCCAAGGCCCAGGGCCCAGCCCCAGGGACAAGACCCCAAAGCCCAGGCCAGAACCCAGGGACCAGGTCCAGCCTAGACCCAGGGCCCAGACCCCAAGGCCCAGCCCCAGGGACCAGACCAAGCCCCAAGGCCCAGCCCCAGTGACCAGACCCCCAAGGCCTAGACCCAGGGCCCAGACACCCAAGGCCCAGAAACCCAAGGACCAGGGCCCAGACCCCAAGACCCAGACCAGACCAGACCAGACCCAAGGACCAGGCCCAGCCTAGACCCAGGGCCCAGACACCCAAGGCCCAGGCCCAGTGCCCAGACAAGCCAAGGCCCAGACCCAGGGCCCAGACACCCAAGGCCCAGACACCCAAGGCCCAGACACCTAAGGCCCAGACAACCTAAGGCCCAGACAACCAAGGCCCAGACAACCAAGGCCCAGACTCCCAGGACCCAGACCCAGGGCCCAGACACCCAAGGCCCATACCCAGGGCCCAGACACCCAAGGCCCAGACCCAGGGCCCAGACCCAGGGCCCAGACCCAGGCCTCAGACCCAGGACCCAGACCCCAAGGCCCAGACCCACAGCCCAGACACCCAAGGCCCAGACCCAGGCCCCAGACACCAAAGGCCCAGACCCAGGGCCCAGACACCCAAGGCCCAGGGCCCAGACACCCAAGGCCCAGGGCCCAGACACCCAGGGCCCAGACACCCAGGGCCCAGACAACCAATGCCCAGACCCAGGGACCAGACCCCAAGACCAGACCCCAATGCCAAGACCCAGGGACCAGACCCCCAAGGCAAGACCCAGGGTCCAGACCCCAAGGCCAAGACCCAGGGACCAGACCCCAAGGACAAGACCCAGGGACCAGACCCCAAGGTCCAGACCCCGGGACCAGACCCCCAAGGCAAGACCCAGGGACCAGACCCCAAGGCCAAGACCCAGGGATCAGACCCCAAGGCCAAAACCCAGGGACCAGACCCCAAATCCCAGACCCCAAGGCCCAGAAACAGGGACCAGACCCCAAGGCCAGACCCAGGGACCAGACCCCAAGGCCCAGACCCAGGAACCAGACCCCAAGCCCAGACACCCAAGGCCCAGGGCCCAGCCCCAGGGACAAGACCCCAAAGCCCAGGCCAGAACCCAGGGACCAGGTCCAGCCTAGACCCAGGCCCAGACCCCAAGGCCCAGCCCAGGACCAGACCAAGCCCCAAGGCCCAGGCCCCAGTGACCAGACCCCCAAGGCCTAGACCCAGGGCCCAGACACCCAAGGCCCAGAAACCCAAGGACCAGGGCCCAGACCCCAAGACCCAGACCAGACCAGACCAGACCCAAGGACCAGGCCCAGCCTAGACCCAGGCCCCAGACACCCAAGGCCCAGGCCCAGTGCCAGACAAGCCAAGGCCCAGACCCAGGGCCCAGACACCCAAGGCCCAGACACCCAAGGCCCAGACACCTAAGGCCCAGACAACCTAAGGCCCAGACAACCAAGGCCCAGACACCCAAGGCCCAGACTCCAGGACCCAGACCCAGGGCCCAGACACCCAAGGCCCATACCCAGGGCCCAGACACCCAGGCCCAGACCCAGGGCCCAGACCAGGGCCCAGACCCAGGCCTCAGACCCAGGACCCAGACCCCAAGGCCCAGACCCACAGCCCAGACACCCAAGGCCCAGACCCAGGCCCCAGACACCAAAGGCCCAGACCCAGGGCCCAGACACCCAAGGCCCAGGGCCCAGACACCCAAGGCCCAGGGCCCAGACACCCAGGGCCCAGACACCCAGGGCCCAGACAACCAATGCCCAGACCCAGGGACCAGACCCCAAGACCAGACCCCAATGCCAAGACCCAGGGACCAGACCCCAAGGCCAAGACCCAGGGTCCAGACCCCAAGGCCAAGACCCAGGGACCAGACCCCAAGGACAAGACCCAGGGACCAGACCCCAAGGTCCAGACCCCGGGACCAGACCCCAAGGCCGAGACCCAGGGACCAGACCCCAAGGCCAAGACCCAGGGATCAGACCCCAAGGCCAAAACCCAGGGACCAGACCCCAAATCCCAGACCCCAAGGCCCAGAAACAGGGACCAGACCCCAAGGCCCAGACCCAGGGACCAGACCCCAAGGCCCAGACCCAGGAACCAGACCCCAAGGCCCAGACACAGGGACCAGACCCGGGGACCAGACCCCAAGGCCCAGACTACAAAGCCCAGGCCAGACCACAGGGACCAGGTCCAGCTAGGGATGTGAGTTTCGGGTTTCGGAATTTCGGAATTTTCACGAAATTTCCCGATTCGTGTCTTCAGATGCGGCCGAATGTCCGAAATTTTTTAGATCCGAAAATGGTAGATACGAAACGTTTTCCGAGTCGAAACGAAATATTTTCGGAATTTTCGAATGTACTTGAAATGTGTCAAATCGAAACTTATTGCTTTGAAACGAGGAGAACAGACGTTCCGAAAAAACGAAAATTTCCGAAATTACGAAAAGTCGATACAAAAACGAGCAAAGTGACACGAAAATACGAAAAGCGGTCGAAATTCCGAAAAAAAATGTACACGAAAAACGAATCGAGCCGAACGGAATCGAAACAGAAATCAGTCGAAACGAGCCGAATCGAAAAGTTTAAAAATCCGAAAAATCTAACCGAATCGAACCAAAAAAAATAATCGGTGCACAAGCCTAGGTCCAGCCTAGACCCAGGGCCCAGTCCCCAAGGCCCAGACCAAGCCCCATGGCCCAGCCCCAGGGACCAGACCTCAAGGCCCAGCCTCAGGGACCAGACCCCAAGCCCTAGACCAAGGCCCAGCCCCAGGGACCAGACCCCAAGGCCCAGACCCCAAGGCCCAGCCCCAGACCCCAAGGCCCAGACCCCAAGGCCCAGACCCAGACCCCAAGGGCCAGACCCAGGGCCCAGACACCCAAGGTGCAGACCCAGGGCCCAGACCCCAAGACCCAGATCCAACAAAGGATCCAAACCCCAAGGCCCAGACAAGATCCCAGGGACCATGTCCAGCCTAGACCCAGGGCCAAGACCCCAATCCCCAACGCCCAGCCCCAGGGACCAGACCCCAAGCCCCAGGGACCAGACCCCAAGCCCCAAGGCCCAGCCCCAGGGACCAGACTCCAAGCCCCAAGGCCCAGACCCTGGAACCAAACCCTAATGCCCAGCCCCTGGGACCAAACCCCAAGGCCCAGCCCCCAAGGCCCAGACCCCAAGGCCCAGACCCCAAGGCCCAGACTCCCAAGGCCCAGACACCCAAGGCCCAGAACCAGTGCCCAGACACCCAAGGCCCAGGGCCCAGACACCCAAGTCCCAGACACCCAAGGCCAAACCCAGGGACCAGACCCCAAGGCCCAAACCCCAAGGCCAAGACCCAGGGACCAGACCCCAAGGCCCATACCCAGGGACCAGACCCCAAGGCCCAGACCCAGGGACCAGACCCCAAGGCCCAGACCCAGGGACCAGACCCGGGGACCAGACCCCAAGGCCCAGAACCCAAAGCCCAGGCCATACCACAAGGACCAGGTCCAGGCTAGACCCAGGGCCCAGACCCCAGTCCCCAAGGCCCAGCCCCAGGGACCAGACCAAGCATCAAGGCCCAGCCCCAGGGACCAGACCTCAAGGCCCAGCCCCAGGGACCAGACCCCAATCCCCAGACCAAGGCCCAGCCCCAGGGACCAGACCCCAAGGCCCAGCCCCAGACCCCAAGGCCCAGACCCAGACCCCAAGGCCCAGCCCCAGGGACCAGACCTCAAGGCCCAGCCCCAGGGACCAGACCCCAATCCCCAGACCAAGGCCCAGCCCCAGGGCCCAGACCCCAAGACCCAGACCCAACCCAGGATCCAGACCCCAAGGCCCAGACAATACCAACAGGGACCAGGTCCAGCCTAGACCCAGGGCCCAGACCCCAGTCCCCAAGGCCCAGCCCCAGATCCCAAACCCCAAGCCCCAAGGCCCAGCCCCAGGGACCAAACCCAAGCCCCAAGGCCCAGCCCCTGGAACCAAACCCCAAGGCCCAGCCCCCAAGGCCCAGACCCCAAGGCCCCAACCCAGGGCCCAGACACCCAAGGCCCAGACCCAGGGCCCAGACACCCAAGGCCCAGACCCAGGGCCCAGACACCCAAGGCCCAGACCCAGGGACCAGACCCAAGGCCAGCCCCAGGGACCAGACCCAAGCCCCAAGGCCCAGCCCCAGTGACCAGACCCCAAGTCCCAAGGCCCAGCCCCTGGAACCAAACCCTAAGGCCCAGCCCCTGGGACCAAACTCCAAGGCCCAGCCCCCAAGGCCCAGACCCCAAGGCCAGGACCCAGGGCCCAGACACCCAAGGCCCAGACCCAGGGCCCAGACACCCAAGGCCAAGACCCAGGGCCCAGACACCCAAGGCCCAGGGCCCAGACACCCAAAGCCCAGACACCCAAGGCCCAGACCCAGGGCCCAGACACCCAAGGCCCAGACCCAGGGCCCAGACACCCAAGGCCCAGGGCCCAGACACCCAAAGCCCAGACACCCAAGGCCCAGACCAGGGCCCAGACACCCAAGGCCCAGACACCCAAGGCCCAGACACCCAAGGCCCAGACACCCAAGGCCCAGACACCCAGGGCCCAGACACCCAGGGCCCAGACAACCAGGGCCCAGACACCCAGGGCCCAGACACAAAGCTCCCAGACCCAAGGCCCAGACCCAGGGCCCAGACACCCAAGGCCCAGACCCAGGGCCCAGACACCCAAGGCCCAGACCCAGGGCCCAGACCAAGGGCCCAGACACATAAGGCCCAGGGCCCAGACACCCAAGGCCCAGACCCAGGGCCCAGACCCAGGGCCCAGACACCCAAAGCCCAGACCAGACCCCAGGGACCAGACCAGACCCCAGGGACCAGACCCCAAGGCCCAAACCCAGGACCCATCCCCAGGGACCAGACCCAAAGGCCAAGACCCCAAAGCCCAGGCCAGAACCCAGGGACAAGGTACAGCCTAGACCCAAGGCCCAGACCCCAAGGCCCAGCCCCAGGGACCAGGTCCAGCCTAGACCCAGGGCCCAGACCCCAGTCCCCAAAGGCCCAGCCCCAGGGACCAGACCCCAAGGCCCAGCCCCAGGGACCAGACCCAAGCCCCAAGGCCCAGCCCCAGGGACCAGACCCCAAGCCCCAAGGCCCAGCCCCAGGGACCAGACCCCAAGCCCCAAGGCCCAGCCCCTGGAACCAAACCCTAAGGACCAGACCCCAAGGCACAGCCCCAGGGACCAGACCCAAGCCCCAAGGCCCAGCCCCAGGGACCACACCCCAAGCCCCAAGGCCCAGCCCCTGGGACCAAACTCCAAGGCCCAGACCCCAAGGCCCAGACCCAGGGCCCAGACTCCCAAGGCCCAGACACCCAAGGACCAGGGACCAGACACCCAAGGCCCAGACACCCAAGGCCCAGACACCCAGGGCCCAGACACCCAAGGGCCAGACACCAAGGGCCCAGACACCAAGGGCCCAGACAAAAAGGGCCCAGACACCAAGGGCCCAGACCCAAGGCCCAGGGCCCAGACACCCAAGGCCCAGACACCCAGGGCCCGGACACCCAAGGCCCAGACACCCAAGGCCCAGACAACCAAGGCCCAGACACCCAGGGCCCAGACACCCAGGGCCCAGACCCCAAGGCCCAGACCCAGGGCCCAGACACCCAAGGCCTAGACACCCAAGGACCAGGGACCAGACACCCAAGGCCAAGACACCCAAGGCCCAGACACCCAAGGCCCAGACACCCAGGGCCCAGACACCCAAGGCCCAGACACCAAGGGCCCAGACACCAAGGGCCCAGACAAAAAGGGCCCAGACACCAAGGGCCCAGACCCAAGGCCCAGGTCCCAGACACCCAAGGCCCAGACACCCAGGGCCCGGACACCCAAGGCCCAGACACCCAAGGCCCAGACAACCAAGGCCCAGACAACCAAGGCCCAGACACCCAGGGCCCAGACACCCAGGGCAAAAGACAACCAAGGCCCAGACACCCAGGGCCCAGACACCCAGGGCTCAGACACCCAGGGCCGAGACCCCAGACACCCAGGGCCCAGACACCCAGGGCCCAGACACCAAGGGCCCAGAAACCCAGGGCCCAGACCCAAGGCCCAGACCCAGGGCCCACACACAAAAAGCCCAGACCCAGGGCCCAGACACCCAAGGCCCAGACCCAAGGCCCAGACCAAGGGCCCAGACACCCAAGGCCCAGGGCCCAGACACCCAAGGCCAAGACACACAAGGTCCAGACACCCAAGGCCCAGACCAGACCTCAGGGACCAGACCCAAATGCCAAGACCCCAAAGCCCAGGCCAGAACCCAGGGAAAAGGTACAGCCTAGACCCAGGGCCCAGACCCCAAGGACCAGCCCCAGGGACCAGGTCCAGCCTAGACCCAAGGCCCAGACCCCAAGGCCCAGCCCCAGGGACCAGACCCCAAGCCCCAAGGCCCAGCCCCAGGGACCAGACTCCGGGCCAGACCCCAAGGCCTAGACCCAGGGCCCAGACACCCAAGGCCCAGACCCAGGGCCCAGACACCCAAGGGCCAGACCCCAGACCCCAAGACTGAGACCAGACCCAGAGACCAGGCCCAGCCTAGACCCAGACACCGAAGGCCCAGACACCCAAGGCCCAGACCCAGGGCCCAGACACCCAAGGCCCAGACCCCCAAGGCCCAGGGCCCAGACCCCAAGACCCAGACCAGACCCAGGGTCCAGACCCCAGGGACCAGACCCAGGGCCCATCCCCAGGGACCAGACCCCAAGGCCCAGACACAGGGGCCCAGACCCAAATGCCCATCCCCAGAGACCAGACCAGACCCCAAAGCCCAGACCCCAAGACCCAGACCCCAAAGCCCAGGCCAGAACCCAGGGACCAGGTCCAGCCTAGACCCAGGGCCCAGACCCCAAGGCCCAGCCCCAGGGACCAGACCCCAAGCCCCAAGGCTCAGCTGCAGGGACCAGACACCAAGGCCCAGACCCCAAGGCCTAGGCCCAGGGCCCAGACACCCAAGGCCCAGGGCCCAGACACCCAAGGCCCAGACATCCAAAGCCCAGACCAGGGCCCAGACACCCAGGGCCGAGACTCCAGACACCCAGGGCACAGACACCCAGGGCCCAGGCACCAAGGGCCCAGAAACCCAGGGCCCAGACCCAAGGCCCAGACCCAGGGCCCAGACCCAGGGCCCACACACCCAAGGCCCAGACCCAGGGCCCACACATCCAAGGCCCAGACCCAGGGCCCAGACCAAGGGCCCAGACACCCAAGGCCCAGGGCCCAGACACCCAAGGCCCAGACACCCAAGGCCCAGACACCTAAGGCCCAGACCAAACCCCAGGGACCAGACCCCAAGGTCCAGACCCAGGGAACAGACCCAGGGCCCATCCCCAGGGACCAGACCCAAAGGCCAAGACCCCAAAGCCCAGGCCAGAACCCAGGGACCAGGTACAGCCTAGACCCAGGGCCAAGACCCCAAGGCCCAGCCCCAGAGACCAGGTCCATCCTAGACCCAAGGCCCAGACCCCAAGGCCCAGCCCCAGGGACCAGACCCCAAGCCCCAAGTCCCAGCCCCAGGGACCAGACCCCAGGCCAGACCCCCAAGGCCTAGACCCAGGGCCCAGACACCAAAGGCCCAGACCCAGGGCCCAGACACCCAAGGCCCAGGGCACAGACCTCAAGACCGAGACCAGACCCAGGGACCAGGCCTAGCCTAGACCCAGACACCCAAGGCCCAGACACCCAAGGCCCAGACCCAGGGCCCAGACACCCAAGACCCAGACCCCCAAGGCCCAGGGCCCAGACCCCAAGACCCAGACCAGACCCAGGGTCCAGACCCCAGGGACCAGACCCAGGGCCCATCCCCAGGGACCAGACCCCAAGGCCCAGACCCAGGGCCCAGACCCAAAGGCCATCCCCAGGGACCAGACCCAAGGCCCAGACCATAACCCAGGGACCAGGTCCAGCCTAGACCCAAGGCCAAGACCCCAAGGCCCAGCCCCAGGGACCAGACCCCAAGCCCCAAGGCCCAGCCGCAGGGACCAGACACCAAGGCCCAGACCCCAAGGCCTAGACCCAGGGCCCAGACACCCAATGCCCAGACAACAAAGGCCCAGACACCCAGGGCCCAGACACCCAGGGCCCAGACAACCAAGGCCCAGACACCCAGGGCCCAGACACCCAGGGCCGAGACCCCAGACACCCAGGGCCCAGACACCCAGGGCCCAGACACCAAGGGCCCAGAAACCCAGGGCCCAGATCCAAGGCCCAGACCCAGGGCCCACACACCCAAGGCCCAGACCCAGGGCCCACACACTCAAGCCCAGACCCAGGGCCCACACACCCAAGGCCCAGACCCAGGGCCCAGACCAAGGGCCCAGACACCCAAGGCCCAGACACCTAAGGCCCAGAACAAACCCCAGGGACCAGACCCCAAGGTCCAGACCCAGGGAACAGACCCAGGGCCCATCCCCAGGGACCAGACCCAAAGGCCAAGACCCCAAAGCCCAGGCCAGAACCCAGGGACCAGGTACAGCCTAGACCCAGGGCCAAGACCCCAAAGCCAAGCCCCAGAGACCAGGTCCATCCTAGACCCAAGGCCCAGACCCCAAGGCCCAGCCCCAGGGACCAGACCCCAAGCCCCAAGTCCCAGCCCCAGGGACCAGACCCCAGGCCAGACCCCCAAGGCCTAGACCCAGGGCCCAGACACCAAAGGCCCAGACCCAGGGCCCAGACACATAAGGCCCAGGGCACAGACCTCAAGACCGAGACCAGACCCAGGGACCAGGCCCAGCCTAGACCCAGACACCCAAGGCCCAGACACCCAAGGCCCAGACCCAGGGCCCAGACACCCAAGGCCCAGACCCCAAGGCCCAGGGCTAGACCCCAAGACCCAGACCAGACCCAGGGTCCAGACCCAGGGACCAGACCCAGGGCCATCCCCAGGGACCAGACCCCAAGCCCAGACCCAGGCCCAGACCAAAAGCCATCCCCAGGGACCAGACCCAAGGCCCAGACCAGAACCAGGGACCAGGTCCAGCCTAGACCCAGGGCCCAGACCCCAAGGCCCAGCCCCAGGGACCATGTCCAGCCTAGACCCAGGGCCCAGACACCCAAGGCCCAGACACCCAAGGCCCAGACCCAGGGACCAGACCGCAAGGCCCAGACCCCAGGCCCAGACCCCAAGGCCCAGACCACAAGGCCCAGACACCCAAGGCACAGACCCCAAGGCCCAGACACCCGAGGCACAGACCCAGGGCCCAGACACCCAAGGCACAGACACTCAAGGCCCAGGGCCCAGACCCCAAGACCCAGAACCAACCCAGGGTCCAGACCCCAAGGCCCAGACCAGACCCCAGGGACAAGGTCCAGCCCAGACACCTAAGACCCAGACACCTAAGGCCCAGACACCTAAGGCCCAGACAATCAAGGCCCAGGGCCCAGACACCAAGGGCCCAGACACCAAGGGTCCGCCCCTGGGACCAAACCCCAAGGCCCAGACACCCAAGGCCCAGACACCCAAGGCTCAGACACCCAGGGCCCAGACACCCAAGGCCCAGACACCCAAGGCCCAAACACCCAAGGCCCAGACACCCAGGACCCAGACTCCAGACACCCAAGGCCCAGACACCCAAGGCCCAGACACCCAGGGCCCAGACACCAAGGCCCAAACACCCAAGGCCCAGACACCCAGGACCCAGACTCCAGACACCCAAGGCCCAGACACCCAAGGCCCAGACACCCAGGGCCCAGACACCCAGGGCCCAGACACCCAAGGCCCAAACACCCAAGGCCCAGACACCCAGGACCCAGACTCCAGACACCCAAGGCCCAGACACCCAAGGCCCAGACCCAGGGCCCTGACACCTAAGGCCCAGACCCAGGGCCCAGACACCCAAGGCCCAGACCCAGGGCCCAGACACCCAAGGCCCAGACAACCAAGGCCCAGCCCCAGGGCCCAGACACCCAAGGCCCAGCCCCAGGGACCAGACACCCAAGGCCCAGCCCCAGGGACCAGACCCCAGCCCCCAAGGCCCAGCCCCATGGACCAGACCCCAGGCCCCAAGTCCCAGCCCCAGGGACCAGACCCCAAGCCCAGACACTCAAGGCCCAGGGCCCAGACCCCAAGACCCAGAACCAACCCAGGGTCCAGACCCCAAGGCCCAGACCAGACCCCAGGGACCAGGTCCAGCCTAGACCCAGGGCCCAGACCCAGGGACCAGGTCCAGCCCAGACACCTAAGACCCAGACACCTAAGGCCCAGACAACCAAGGCCCAGGGCCCAGACACCAAGGGCACAGACACCAAGGGTCCACCCCTGGGACCAAACCCCAAGGCCCAGACACCCAAGGCCCAGACACCCAAGGCTCAGACACCCAGGGCCCAGACACCCGAGGCCCAGACACCCAAGGCCCAAACACCCAAGGCCCAGACACCCAGGACCCAGACTCCAGACACCCAAGGCCCAGACACCCAAGGCCCAGACACCCAGGGCCCAGACACCCAGGGCCCAGACACCAAGGCCCAAACACCCAAGGCCCAGACACCCAGGACCCAGACTCCAGACACCCAAGGCCCAGACACCCAAGGCCCAGACACCCAGGGCCCAGACACCCAGAGCCCAGACACCCAAGGCCCAAACACCCAAGGCCCAGACACCCAGGACCCAGACTCCAGACACCCAAGGCCCAGACACCCAAGGCCCAGACACCCAAGGCCCAGACCCAGACCCAGGGCCCAGACACCTAAGGCCCAGACCCAGGGCCCAGACACCCAAGGCCCAGACAACCAAGGCCCAGCCCCAGGGCCCAGACACCCAAGGCCCAGCCCCAGGGACCAGACACCCAAGGCCCAGCCCCAGGGACCAGACCCCAGCCCCCAAGGCCCAGCCCCATGGACCAGACCCCAGGCCCCAAGGCCCAGCCCCAGGGACCAGACCCCAAGCCCTAAGGCCCAGCCCCAGGGACCAAACCCCAAGCCCCAAGGCCCATCCCCAGGGACCAAACTCCAACCCCAAGGCCCAGCCCCAGGGACCAGACCCCAAGCCCCAGCCCCAGGGACCAGACCCCAAGCCCCAAGCCCCAAGGCCCAGCCCCTGGAACAAAACCCCAAGGCCCAGCCCCTGGGACCAAACCCCAAGGCCCAGCCCCTGGGACCAAACCCTGGGACCAAACCCCAAGGCCCAGCCCAGGGACCAAACCCCAAGGCCCAGCCCCCGGGACCAAACCCCAAGGCCCAGCTCCCAAGGCCCAGACCCAGGACCCAGACCCTAGACACCCAAGGCCCAGACCCAGGGCCCAGACACCCAAGTCCCAGACACCCAAGTCCCAGACCAAGGGCCAAGACACCCAAGGCCCAGGGCCCAGACACCCAAGGCCAAGGTCCCAGACACCCAAGGCCCCAGACTCCCAAGGCCCCAGACACCCAAGACCCAGACCCAGGGCCCTGACACCAAAGGCCCAGACCCAGGGCCCAGACACCCAAGGCCCAGACCCAGGGCCCAGACACTCAAGGCCCAGACCCAGGGCCCATACATTCAAGGCCCACACCCAAGGCCCAGACACCCAAGGCCCAGACCCAGGGCCCAGAAACCCAAGGCCAAAACCCAGGGCCCAGACACCCAATGCCCAGACCCAGGGCCCAGACACCAAAGGCCCAGACCCAGGGCCCAGACACCAAAGGCCCAGACCCAGGGCCCAGACACCCAAGGCCCAGACCCAGAGCCCAGACACCCAAGGCCCAGACCTTAAGGCCCAGACCCCAAGGCCCAGACCCCAGGGACCAGACCCCAGGGACCAGACCCCAAGGCCCAGACCCAGGGCCCATGCCCAGGGACCAGACCCAAAGGCCCAGACTCCAAAGCCCAGGCCAGATCCCAGGGACCAGGTCCAGCCTAGACCCAGGGCCCAGACCCATTCCCCATGGACCAGACCTAGAGCCCATCCCCAGGGACCAGACCCCAAGGCCCAGACCCAAAGGCCCATCCCCAGGGACCAGACCCCAAGGCCCAGACCCAGGGACCAGACCCCAAAGCCCAGACCCCAAGGCCCAGACCCAGGGACCAGACCCCAAGGCCCAGACCCAGGGACCAGACCCCAAGGCCCAGACCCAGGGACCAGACCCCAAGGCCAAGACCCAGGGACCAGACCCCAAGGCCCAGACCCAGGGACCAGACCCCAAGGCCCAGACCCAAGGCCCAGACCCCAAGGCCCAGACCCCAAGGCCCAGACCCCAAAGCCCAAGCCAGACCACAGGGACCAGGTCCAGCATAGACCCAGGGCCCAGACCCCAGTCCCCAAGGCCCAGCCCCAGGGACCAGACCAATCCCCAAGGCCCAGCCCCAGGGACCAGACCCCAAGCCCCAGACCCAGACCCCAGGCCAAAGGCCCAGGGACCAGACCCCAAGGCCCAGACCCCAAGGCCCAGACCCCAAGGCCCAGCCCCAGACCCCAAGGCCCAGACCCAGGGCCCAGACACCCAAGGCACAGACCCAGGGCCCATACACCAAAGGCACAGACCCCAAGGCCCAGACCCAGGACCCAGACCCCAAGGCCCAGACACCCAAGGCCCAGACACCCAGGGACAAGACCCCAAGGCCCAGACCCAGGGACCAGACCGCAAGGCCCAGACACCCAAGGCCCAGACCCAGGGACCAGACCCCAAGGCCCAGACCCAGGGACAGACCCCAAGGCCCAGACCCCAAGGCACAGACCACAGGACCAGACCCCAAGGCACAGACCCCAAAGCCCAGGGCAGACCACAGGGACCAGGTCCAGCCTAGACCCAGGGCCCAGACCCAAGTCCCCAAGGCCCAGCCCCAGGGACCAGACCAAGCCCCAAGGCCCAGCGCCAGGGACCAGACCCCAAGCCCCAGACCCAGACCCAAGGCCCAGGGCCCAGAAAAAGCCCCAAGGACCAGACCCCAAGGCCCAGACCCCAAGGCCCAGCCCCAGACCCCAAGGCCCAGACACCCAAGGCACAGACCCAGGGCCCATACACCCAAGGCACAGACCCCAAGGCCCAGACCCAGGACCCAGACCCCAAGGCCCAGACACCCAAGGCCCAGACACCCAGGGACAAGACCCCAAGGCCCAGACCCAGGGACCAGACCGCAAGGCCCAGACACCCAAGGCCCAGACCCAGGGACCAGACCCCAAGGCCCAGACCCAGGGACAGACCCCAAGGCCCAGACCCCAAGGCACAGACCACGGGACCAGACCCCAAGGCACAGACCCCAAAGCCCAGGGCAGACCACAGGGACCAGGTCCAGCCTAGACCCAGGGCCCAGACCCAAGTCCCCAAGGCCCAGCCCCAGGGACCAGACCAAGCCCCAAGGCCCAGCGCCAGGGACCAGACCCCAAGCCCCAGACCCAGACCCCAAGGCCCAGGCCCAGGGACCAGACCCCAAGGCCCAGACCCCAAGGCCCAGCCCCAGACCCCAAGGCCCAGACCCAGGGCCCAGACACCCAAGGCACAGACCCAGGGCCCATACACCCAAGGCACAGACCCCAAGGCCCAGACCCAGGACCCAGACCCCAAGGCCCAGACACCCAAGGCCCAGACACCCAGGGACCAGACCCCAAGGCCCAGACCCAGGGACAGGCCCCAAGGCCAAGACCCCAAGGCACAGACCACGGGACCAGACCCCAAGGCACAGACCCCCAAAGCCCAGGGCAGACCACAGGGACCAGGTCCAGCCTAGACGCAGGGCCCAGACCCAAGTCGCCAAGGCCCAGCCCCAGGGACCAGACCAAGCCCCAAGGCCCAGCGCCAGGGACCAGACTCCAAGCCCCAGACCCAGACCCCAAGGCCCAGGGCCCGGAAAAAGCCCCAAGGACCAGACCCCAAGGCCCAGACCCCAAGGCCCAGCCCCAGACCCCAAGGCCCAGACCCAGGGCCCAGACACCCAAGGCACAGACCCAGGGCCCTTACACCCAAGGCACAGACCCAGGACCCAGACCCCAAGGCCCAGACACCCAAGGCCCAGACACCCAGGGACAAGACCCCAAGGCCCAGACCCAGGGACCAGACCGCAAGGCCCAGACACCCAAGGCCCAGACCCAGGGACCAGACCCCAAGGCCCAGACCCAGGGACAGACCCCAAGGCCCAGACCCCAAGGCACAGACCACGGGACCAGACCCCAAGGCACAGACCCCAAAGCCCAGGCCAGACCACAGGGACCAGGTCCAGCCTAGACCCAGGGCCCAGACCCAAGTCCCCAAGGCCCAGCCCCAGGGACCAGACCAAGCCCCAAGGCCCAGCGCCAGGGACCAGACCCCAAGCCCCAGACCCAGACCCCAAGGCCCAGCCCCAGGGACCAGACCCCAAGGCACCAGACCAAGGCCCAGACCCAAGGCCCAGCCCCAGACCCCAAGGACCAGGCCCAGCCCCCAGACACCCAAGGCGCAGACCCAGGGCCCAGACATCCAAGGCCCAGGGCCTGGACCCCAAGACCCAGACCCAACCCAGGATCCATACCCCAAGGCCCAGACAAGACCCCAGGGACCAGGTCCACCCTAGACCCAGGGCCCAGACCCCAGTCCCCAAGGCCCAGCCCCAGGGACCAGACCCCAAGCCCCAAGGCCCAGCCCCAGGGACCAGACCCCAAGCGCCAAGGCCCAGCCCCTGGGACTAGACCCCAAGCCCCAAGTCCCAGCCCCTGGAACCAAACCCCAAGGCCCAGACCCCAAGGCCCAGACCCAGGACCCAGACCCAGGACTTAGACCCCAAGGCCCAGACCCCCAAGGCCCAGACCCAGGGCCCAGACACCCAAGGCCCAGGGCCCAGACACCCAAGGCCCAGGGCCCAGACAACCAAGGCACAGGGCCCAGACAACCAAGGCCCAGACCCCAGACAAACAAGGCCCAGACAACCAAGGCCCAGACCCAGGGCCCAGACAGCCAGGGCCCAGACACCCAGGGCCCAGACACCAAGGGCCTAGAAACCCAGGGCCCAGACCCAAGGCCCAGAACCAAAGCCCAGACCCAAAAGGCCCATCCCCAGGGACCAGACCTCAAGGCCTAGAGCCAGGGCCCAGACACCCAAGGCCCAGACCCAGGGCCCAGACACCCAAGGCCCAGACACCCAAGGCCCAGGGCCCAGACCCCAAGACCGAGACCAGACCCAGGTACCAGGCCCAGCCTAGACCCAGGGCCCAGACACCCAAGGCCCAGACACCCAAGGCCCAGACACCCAAGGCCCAGACCCAGGGACCAGACACCCAAGACCCAGACCAGACTCAGTGTCCAGACCCCAGGGACCAGACCCAGGGCCCAGACCCCAGGGACCAGACCCAGGGCCCATCCCCAGGGACCAGACCCAGGGCCCATCCCCAGGGACCAGACCCAGGGCCCAGACCCAGGGCCCAGACCCAAAAGGCCCATCCTCAGGGACCAGACCCCAAAGCCCAGGCCAGAACCCAGGGACTAGGTCCAGCCTAGACCCAGGGCCCAGACCCCAAGGCCCAGCCCCAGGGACCAGGTCCAGCCTAGACCCAGGGCCCAGACCCCAAGGTTTTGTCCCAGGGCCCAGACACCCAAGGCCCAGACACCCAAGGCCCAGACCCAAACCATACCCCAAGGCCCAGACCCCAGGCCCAGACCCCAAGGCCCAGACCCCAAGGCCAGACACCCAAGGCACAGACCCCAAGGCCCAGACACCCGAGGCACAGACCCAGGGCCCAGACACCCAAGGCCCAGACACTCAAGGCCCAGGGCCCAGACCCCAAGACCCAGAACCAACCCAGGGTCCAGACCCCAAGGCCCAGACCAGACCCCAGGGACCAGGTCCAGCCTAGACCCAGGGCACAGACCCAGGGACCAGGTCCAGCCCAGACACCTAAGACCCAGACACCTAAGGCCCAGACACCTAAGGCCCAGACACCTAAGGCCCAGACAACCAAGGCCCAGGGCCCAGACACCAAGGGCCCAGACACCAAGGGCCCCGCCCCTGGGACCAAACCCCAAGGCCCAGACACCCAAGGCCCAGACACCCAAGGCTCAGACACCCAAGGCTCAGACACCCAGGGCCCAGACACCCAGGGCCCAGACACCCAGGGCCCAGACACCCAAGGCCCAAACACCCAAGGCCCAGACACCAAGGACCCAGACTCCAGACACCCAAGGCCCAGACACCCAAGGCCCAGACACCCAGGGCCCAGACACCAAGGGCCCAGACACCAAGGCCCAAACACCCAAGGCCCAGACACCCAGGACCCAGACTCCAGACACAAAAGGCCCAGACACCCAAGGCCCAGACACCCAGGGCCCAGACACCCAGGGCCCAGACACCCAAGGCCCAAACACCCAAGGCCCAGACACCCAGGACCCAGACTCCAGACACCCAAGGCCCAGACACCCAAGGCCCAGACACCCAAGGCCCAGACCCAGACCCAGGGCCCTGACACCCAAGGCCCAGACCCAGGGCCCAGACACCCAAGGCCCAGACAACCAAGGCCCAGCCCCAGGGCCCAGACACCCAAGGCCCAGCCCCAGGGACCAGACACCCAAGGCCCAGCCCCAGAGACCAGCCCCCAGCCCCCAAGGCCCAGCCCCATGGACCAGACCCCAGGCCCCAAGACCCAGCCCCAGGGACCAGACCCCAAGCCCCAAGGCCCAGCCCCAGGGACCAAACCCCAAGCCCCAAGGCCCAGCCCCAGGGACCAAACCCCAAGCCCCAAGGCCAAGCCCCAGGGACCAGACCCCAAGCCCCAAGGCCAAGCCCCAGGGACCAGACCCCAAGCCCCAGGGACCAAACCCCAAGCCCCAAGGCCCAGCCCCTGGAACCAAACCCCAAGGCCCAGCCCCTGGGACCAAACCCCAAGGCCCAGCCACTGGGACCAAACCCTGGGACCAAACCCCAAGGCCCAGCCCCGGGACCAAACCCCAAGGCCCAGCCCCCGGGACCAAACCCCAAGGCCCAGCCCCCAAGGCCCAGACCCAGGACCCAGACCCTAGACACCCAAGGCCCAGACCCAGGGCCCAGGCACCCAAGTCCCAGACACCCAAGTCCCAGACCCAGAGCCAAGATACCCAAGGCCCAGGGCCCAGACACCCAAGGCCAAGGTCCCAGACACCCAAGGCCCCAGACACCCAAGGCCCCAGACTCCCATCGCCCCAGACACCCAAGACCCAGGGCCCTGACACCCAAGGCCCAGACCCAGGGCCCAGACACCCAAGGCCCAGACACTCAAGGCTCAGACCCAGTTCCCAGACACTCAAGGCCCATACCCAAGGCCCAGACACCCAAGGCCCAGACCCAGGGCCCAGACACCCAAGGCCCAGACCCAGGGCCCAGACACCTAATGCCCAGACCCAGGGCCCAGACACCAAAGGCCCAGACCCAGGGCCCAGACACCAAAGGCCCAGACCCAGGGCCCAGACACCCAAGGCACAGACCCAAGGCCCAGACCTTAACGCCCAGACCCCAAGGCCCAGACCCCAGGGACCAGACCCCAGGGACCAGACCCCAAGGCCCAGACCCAGGGCCCATGCCCAGGGACCAGACCCAAAGGCCCAGACTCCAAAGCCCAGGCCAGATCCCAGGGACCAGGTCCAGCCTAGACCCAGGGCCAGACCCATACCCCAGGGACCAGACCTAGAGCCCATCCCCAGGGACCAGACCCCAAGGCCCAGACCCAGGGCCCAGACCCAAAGGCCCATCCCCAGGGACCAGACCCCAAAGCCCAGACCCCAAGGCCCAGACCCAGGGACCAGACCCCAAGGCCTAGACCCAGGGACCAGACCCCAAGGCCCAGACCCAGGGACCAGACCCCAAGGCCCAGACCCAGGGACCAGACCCCAAGGCCAAGACCCAGGGACCAGACCCCAAGGCCAAGACCCAGGGACCAGACCCCAAGGCCAAGACCCAGGGACCAGACCTCAAGGCCAAGACCCAGGGACCAGACCCCAAGGCCAAGACCCAGGGACCAGACCTCAAGGCCCAGACCCCGGGACCAGACCCCAAGGCACAGACCCCGGGACCAGACCCCAAGGCACAGACCCCAGGACCAGACCCCAAGTCACAGACCCCGGGACCAGATCCCAAGGCACAGACCACAAAGCCCAAGCCAGACCACAGGGACCAGGTCCAGCATAGACCCAGGGCCCAGACCCCAGTCCCCAAGGCCCAGCCCCCAAGCCCCAGACCCAGACCCCAAGGCCCAGCCCCAGGGACCAGACCCCAAGGCCCAGACCCCAGGGACCAGACCCCAAGGCCCAGATCCCAAGGCCCAGCCCCAGACCCCAGGGCCCAGACCCAGGGCCCAGACACCCAAGGTGCAGACCCAGGGCCCATACACCCAAGGCACAGACCCCAAGGCCCAGACCCAGGACCCAGACTCCAAGGCCCAGACACCCAACGCCCAGACACCTAAGGCCCAGGCCCCAGACACCCAAGGCCTAGACCCAGGGACCAGACCCCAAGGCCCAGACGCCAAGGCCCAGACCCCAGGGCCAAGACCCAGGGACCAGACCCCAAGGCCCAGACCCCAGGGACCAGACCCAGGGACCAGACCCCAGGGACCAGACCCCAAGGCCCAGACCCCAAGGCCCAGACCCAGGGACCAGACCCCAAGGCCCAGACCCCGGGACCAGACCCCAAGGCCCAGACCCCAGGACCAGACCCCGGGACCAGACCCCAAGGCACAGACCACGGGACCAGACCCCAAGGCACAGACCCCAAAGTCCAGGCCAGACCATAGGGACCAGGTCCAGCCTAGACCCAGGGCCCAGACCCCAGTCCCCAAGGCCCATACCAAGCCCAAAGGCCCAGCCCCAGGGACCAGACCCCAAGTCCCAGACCCCAGTCCCAGGGACCAGACCCCAAGGCACCAGACCAAGGCCCAGACCCCAATGCCCAGCCCCAGACCCCAAGGCCCAGACTCAGCCCCCAAACACCCAAGGCACAGACCCAGGGCCCAGACACCAAAGGCGCAGACCCAGGGCCCAGACACCCAAGGCCCTTACCCCAAGACCCAGACCCAACCCAGGATCCAGACCCCAAGGCCCAGACAAGGCCCCAGGGACCAGGTCCAGCCTAGACCCAGGGCCCAGACCCCAGTCCCCAAGGCCCAGCCCCAGGGACCAGACCCCAAGCCCCAAAGCCCAGCCCCTGGAACCAAACCCTAAGGCCCAGCCCTGGGACCAAACGCCAAGGCCCAGCCCCCAAGGCCCAGACCCCAAGGCCCGGACCCAGACACAGGACCCAGACCAAGACCCAGACCCCCAGGGCCCAGACCCAGGGCCCAGACACCCAAGGCCCAGGCCCAGGGCCCAGACACCCAAGGCCCAGGGCCCAGACACCCAAGGCCTCGACCCAGGGCCCAGACACCCAAGGCCCAGACCCAGGGCCCAGACACCCAAGGCCCAGACTCAGGGCCCAGACACCCAAGGCCCAGACCCAGGGACCAGACCCCAAGGCTCAGCCCCAGGGACCAGACCCCAAGCCCCAAGGCCCAGCCCCAGTGACCAGACCCCAAGTCCCAAGGCCCAGCCCCTGGAACCAAACCCTAAGGCCCAGACCCTGGGACCAAACCCTAAGGCCCAGCCCCTGGGACCAAACTCCAAGGCCCAGCCCCCAAGGCCCAGACCCCAAGGCCAGGACCCAGGGCCCAGACACCCAAGGCCCAGACCCAGGGCCCAGACACCCAAGGCCCAGACACCCAGGACCCAGACTCCAGACACAAAAGGCCCAGACACCCAAGGCCCAGACACCCAGGGCCCAGACACCCAGGGCCCAGACACCCAAGGCCCAAACACCCAAGGCCCAGACACCCAGGACCCAGACTCCAGACACCCAAGGCCAAGACACCCAAGGCCCAGACACCCAAGGCCCAGACCCAGACCCAGGGCCCAGACACCCAAGGCCCAGACCCAGGGCCCAGACACCCAAGGCCCAGACCCAGGGCCCAGACACCCAAGGCCAAGACCCAGGGCCCAGACACCCAAGGCCCAGACAACCAAGGCCCAGCCCCAGGGCCCAGACACCCAAGGCCCAGCCCCAGGGCCCAGACACC